>JBBMKD010000194.1:17085935-17106715 GCA_037834095.1 Argya squamiceps
GTCAGGGAGTTGTGCAGAGCCACAAGGTCCCCCCTGAGCCTCCTTTTCTCCAGGCTCAGCCCCTTTCCCAGCTCCCTTCCCTTCCCTGGACTCAGTCCAACCCCAAAATGTTTTTAAATATCAACAAAGTTGCAAATAAACCTTTGAGAGCAGAGCCCGAGCCCTTGGAATCAGCGCCAGGGCCTGGCTGGGCTGAGAGCTCCCGTTCTCACTCAGGCACTGACAGCTTCCACCTCACCGTGCCCAGGCTAAATTGGCTCTTTTTGAAACCACTCACATTTCTTGGGGTGCAGCGTGAGCTGTGCAGCCCTGAGCTCAGCACAGCCCATTTATCAGCTCCTGCTCAGAGGTTTTTAGCAGGGATATCATGTGGGTTTAGCAAACAGGCCGGGAGACGCCATCCGGCACCTTCCCCATTAACCTCCCCAGCGTGGCCAGCCAAAAGCTGTGGCTTTGGATTGCTGCAGGCCCTGTCCCGCTGGGAGAGCAGCCTGTCCCCTGTGCTTTAAATATACTTGGATATGCCAAGCCCCATTTTTAACATCCAGGCTAGGAAAGCAGACTCTGCCTGCAGCACCATTCGTGCTGTCACCTCGCTGGGGTAATATCCAGGAATCCTCCAAGTGGCTTTAAGATGCTGTGTTAATGCCTTTTACTTAAACAAAAGTCATGGGCACAGCTAGAGGACTGGTTTAGGACTTAATTTATGCATTGCTCTGGAGTTTATTCAGTGGGTTGTTGCTCTCATCTCTCTTGGTAAGACAAAGGGTGAATATTTCACAGTGGTGGCTCATGTGAGACCCCACCTGCAGAGCTGCCTCCAGCTCTGGAAGGCCATGGAGCTGCTGGAGCGAGTCCAGAGGAGGCCAGAAAGGTGATGGAAGTGATGTAATATCACTCCTATCCTGTGAGGAAAGGCTCAGGGAGACCTCAGAGCCCCTTCCAGGGCCTAAAGGGGCTCCAGGAAAGCTGGGGAGGGACTGGGGACATGGGTGTGTAGTGATAGGACACAGGGAATGGCTTCCCACTGCCAGAGGGCAGGCATGGATGGGATATTGGGAAGGAATTGTTCCCTGGGAGGGTGGGCAGGCCCTGGCACAGGGTGCCCAGAAAAGCTGTGGCTGCCCCTGGATCCCTGGAAGTGTCCAAGGCCAGACTGGACAAGGCTTGGAGCAGCTTGGGACAGTGGAAGGTCCCTTCCCATGGCAGGGGGTGGGATGGGATGATCTGTAAGGTCCCTTCCAACCCAAACCATTTTATTCTCTGAGTCAGTGTCTCCAGACCACTTGCCCATTCTTCAGTCAGGAAAAGATCTCCATGGCATCAGCAGAAAGGCTGCAGTGGCAGTGACTTCCTGCATGTGACCACATCTCTGCCCACTGCCCACCACTCTTCATCCCACCATGGTCACCCTCCATGCTGCAGTTCACAAACTCCCATGTTCCAGCTGTGTTTTTTTCAGCAAAGAAGAGATTTGATCAGCTTTGGGATTTTGCAGGTAGAGTTCACTAGAAGTCCAGGACCAGGACAAAGATTTTGGTTCCTTTCTGTCCCTCCCAGCAAAGGCTCAGCCCCACTTTCCCTGCAGCCTCCATGCCCACCAGCTGCTGCTCCTGCCACTGCTCCTAGAGGCAGAATCCCTGATTTTCTGCAAATCAAATGCCTGCACATCATTTGCTTTAACTGAGATACCTTTGAAAGAGTTTCTACAGACTGAATTTGTAATGCACATTTGGGAAGGGTTTTTTTCCCACCGTTATCAGCTCTAATGAAATCCCAAGTCAGTTTTAGGCAGCCTGTTATCTCTGTGATCTGGAGCTCTGCACTAATCTCCAGGAGTCTAAATCTTCCAAATGAACTTCCTCATTTTGGGGTGGACGTGGCATTTCCCTGGCACACATCCCTGGGGCTCAGGAGGAGCAAACCCCAGGCTCTTCTCCCTGGGCAGCAGTTACCCCATGCACTTTTTACCCTGACTTTGATTTTAAAAGGCTCTTGTGTGGTTTGAATGTCTTCACTTCCAGCTCTGTACCCACACTGGCTTTATGGTCAGAGGGATTTCATTACCAATTCCTTTTTTATGCACATTTATCACTCTTGCAGTGGTACCAAATCTTTCCATCAGCAAATCATGGAACCACAGAGTGGTTTGGGTTGGGAGGGACTGTAAGGCTTACCTGGTTCCAAGCTCTGAGCTCATCTGGTTCAGGTTGGACATTAAGAAAAATTATTCACAGTCAGGGTGATCAGAAATTGGAAGGGGTTGCCCAGGGAGGTGGTTGTGGAGTCCTCATCCCTGGAGGTGTTTAAGGAAAGACTGGATGTGGCACTCAGTGATCCATTTGGTTCATTTATGTACAGGATTCTGCTTTGTCCCTAGATACCATCCCTGTTGGTTAATTTGATTTAAATGAGGTTAAATAAAAACCTGCACGACGTGTTTTGCTGGACTTCCATCAAATTGCTCAACAATAGCACCACTTACGGTGTGTACAAATATGACTTTTCCACTCTGGGAGTGAAAGTAATTTATCAACAAGTGGTCCTTGTCCCTGTACTGTGACAAGTCTTTGTGAAATCTACTTTTTAGAGCAGGCTGAGGTTTATGCAATGTGTGTCTTCGTTACAAATATGCTGTATTTTTTAAATGTGAAGATGCAGAAGAATGAAAAGCAGGCGTGCATTTTGGAATAATTTTTGAAGGGGAAAGCTTTCCATTGTGCAGACACTCCTTGAAATGAATAGATCTGCATTAAATGTGTTCTTGAACTTGGCGACGGACTTTGATTCCATCCATTGTGGAGGATATTTCACCAGTGTGAGGGAAATGGTGGAAGGGGGAGCTGGGGGATTTATCCTTCCATCTCCACCTTTGTGTTTGCCAGCCAGCAGAGAGGGCATTGTTCCCTTTCTCTCTTTATTGGTTTTTTGGGTGGGAACACCCTTCAGCACACAGGTTTTTCTGCTGGAAGGTTTTTAATCCACACCTCCTGAAGAGCTGTTTCCCTCACTCTTGCTGGTGTCTGTCCCACGTGGATGCAGCACAGCCCCCTCCCAAGCAGGATCCTGCCCTCAGCACCACACACTGAACCCAAACAGCCACAGCTTGGCTGACCCATGGCAGTGATCAGGACCAGCCCTGGGTGTGTGTCTCTGCTTGGAGTCTGAAGGATGATTTTTGGTTTATCTGACTGAAAGTTTTGATTTTATCTCATTAGAAATCTGAAGTGATGAGCTGGAAAATAAGACCACACACTGTCGGAGTCTCGTTGTGTCTCCATGATGGGAGATCCCTTGTCTTGGAGTGGGAGTTGATGCCCCAGGTTCTCCAGACCCTGGTGGGAAATGCTGGGATCTCACCTGTGGTGCAGGAGGGAGGGATCCATCCATCTTCATCTCATAGGGTGGAGGCATAGACTCTCCTTGCAGGCTGTTAGGACACAGAGGATGCTTTGTAAGGCTCTGTTGGTTTAGGGCTGGGGGAGGGCAGAGCTGAGCAGGGTTTGGGGTCAGCCAGTGGCACCCACGTGCTCCAGGCAGACCCTTCCCCCCTTGTCACAAAGCCTTGTCTCTCTCTGTCTCCACTAAAAGGATTTAGAGACAACTTGGCAATAAGAGGAATTTTAAATCTTTTTTTGTGTCTGTCGATATTTCCTTGGAGAGATACCTTATTTTTCAGCTGGATGAATGGCCTTTCCCAGGTGTGGCTGACACTCAGCATGTCAGAGCATGTCAGTGAGCCGTGTGTGCCAGCGTGGGTGGCATTGGGAAGGCACCTGCAGCCTGGGAAAGGCCATGACCACCACAAAAACACTTTCTTTTCTGCAAATACTGAAACCCTGAGTGTTGTGATTGCTGAATTGATGCGAGCAGCCATCTGGAATCTGGAATCACAGCAGAGCAGGGAAAAACTGGGGAGGCTGCAGCATTCCAGGCAGGCAGGATGATGGCTCCAGAGCGGGCAACCTCAGCTCAGCATTCCCTGGCTGATCTCAGCTTTGTGTCTCAGCACTGATGTTATTTTAATACAGTTCCATGGCTGGAGTTGCTGTGATTAGCAGAGCAATTTGCAGCGCCTTCTTCAAAATTGCCAATCACTTGGAGCCCAAAATAGACGGGAGCTGCTGCGGGATCGACACGGCTGCTGCCCAAAAAAAGCCTGGAATGGTTTGTGAAATCTGAGCAGGATTCGAGGTGCCTCTGTGACACACAGGATCCCCAAGCTCCTGCCTTGCACCCTTTTTAATTGCAGAGTGGAGAACAAGAGTGTTGAGGCTAAAAGGGAAGGAGGTGTTGGAGGGATTTTGTTAAATCCCTTGGAGGTGGCTGTGTCTCCTTGTGCTGCCACGGGATGAGAAGGTCACATCCTTCCCACCTCCTTTTATCCCAGTAGCAGGGCTGGATTTAGGAGGTTTAGGGGTGAGGTTTAGAAGAGGAACAACTTTCTCCTCTTTGAGATGATAATTGTGCACCCTGATCATCCACTAGCACTGACTTTGAGGGTGGAATTTGCTGGATTTTGCCCAGCTCAGGCCAACAGCATTTGCAGCAGCTGCTGGAGCTGGAGCACCACAGGGTACAGATGGCACCATTCAGCCACATCCATGACACTCTTCCTCCCTGATGGTGTTTCTACTGCCAAGCCAGAGCCTGTGGGCTCCATTTTCTTTTGTATTTCCCCTCTCTTTGCTGTTTGCAGGGGTCTGGGAGGAATATCAGCCAATGTTCTGTTAGAAGGGGTGGAGATTTTGGGCTGGGAAGCTTTGGGTGCTCGTCCATCACATCCATCTTTCCCTTGGAAACTGAGGTGTGCTGCCCCTTGGGCAAATTTGGGCAAACAGGGCCTCCACAAGGGTGGTCATCCCTTAAATGTTGGCATGTGTTTGAGGGTCAGGGTGACACAGGTGGGTGACAGAGGGGACATGAGCAAAGCCCACCCAAGGGGAAAATCTCGAGGTGCATCCTGTGCATTCTCTGGTCTTGGCTTTCCAGGGGAGTTGCTATAAAACCATGAATTCATCCTTCAGCTGGCATTTATTAATTTGTTTTTGGTTGGGTTTTGACTTTGTTGAGATCTTACTCTTTACAGTGGGAGGCTCAGAAGTATAGCCAGAAATAAGATGAGATTTAAAGTGGTTTAAAATGTTTTTTTTAGCTTTGCTAAAGAGGAGTTGGGTTTTTTTGTTTGGTTTTACTTTTTCTCAGCAGTTCCATCACTGCTCTCAATTTATCTGGGGTACTTTGGAACTGACAATGAAGTGTCCTTGAGAGGCTGGGAACTCATCGCTGCTGACTCCTGAGAAAGTTTTTAAAAAGCCAGCTTGTTTATTTTGAGGAAAAATGACAAAGCCCTCATTTTGTGGAAAGCAAAGCCCTCAGCAGGGCTTGGCATGAGGAGGAGACAAAAGAGAGGCCTGGAGCACCCAGCCAAGCTGAAGTTTCCCTCCCGTCACATCGTTCCTTGCCTCGCTCTCGTCGTGAGAGCAGATTTGGATATGAGTTTTTTATTTTTGCTGAAGAATTGATTTCATGGCTGCCCTAAGTGAGCAGAGCTGTGATGCATTAACTGATGTCAGGCAGGGGATGTTTACCTGTTTATCTTGGCTGCGGCAGTGCCTGTAGTATTTTCTTCCTCTGTTCTCCAAGACTCATTAAACGTTACAAACACCAGTGAAGTCCTAATGAAACAATTGCATCCTCATGGCTTGATATGCAAAGTAACACCTCCAGCAAAGGCTGATAAATGCCTGTCTTTATGATTTTTTCTTTGCACTACGTTCACATGGAGGGGAAACATATTGACTTTGTCTGCTCTGGAGCCCAGCTTGGGAGAGCTGGGAATGTTCACCTGGAGAAGGGGAGGCTCCAGGGAGACCTTAGAGCCCCTTCCAGGGCCTAAAGGAGCTCCAGGAGAGGTGGGGAGGGACTGGGGACAAGGGATGGAGGGACAGGATGCAGGGAATGGCTTCCCACTGCCAGAGGGCAGGAATGGATGGGAGATTGGGCAGGAATTGTTCCCTGGGAGGGAGGGGAACAGGGTGCCCAGAGCAGCTGTGGCTGCCCCTGGATCCCTTGAAATGTCCAAGGCCAGGCTGGACACTGGGGCTTGGAGCAGCCTGGGACAGTGGAAGGTGTCCCTGCCCATGGCAGGGGGTGGAATGAGCTGATCTTTATGATCCTTTCCAACCCAAACCATGCCTTGATCTGTGCTCTCCTGTGCCGTGCCCGATGCTGCGGGTGGGATGTTGGGGCAGATCCCCAGCACCCCAAGGTTGTTCTGTGTCCTCTCCAAGCTCTGAGGGCTTCATCCCTCTTGGTTTGGGCAGCTGGCTGCTGCCTTTGTCCCTGTCTGTGCCCTGTGAGGCCGTGCCAGGAGCAGTGGGATCCTCCAGCACGGCCGAGAGCCGCGGTGTTAACGCCGGGGGAGTCCCGGCCTGACTGATTGGTGTAGCAGGGTTTGAATTCTGCACTGAATATGACTAATAATCCATGACCTGGCTGTGATTATAGATGAAAGAAAGCTGATGAAGAGACCCTGCAGTGGCACAGAAAGGAATTAGCCATTGTCTAAAGCCGGGGCAGTACCGGAGCATTTGGATTTCACATCTGAGATTCACGGGTGAATAATTCAGCACTTGAAAAAATGCTTCAGCCTCAGTGTGACATCCCCACATCTTCTTTCAGTGATATCCAAGACTTTAACTAAACATTGCTTCCCAGGGAGCTGGGGCAGCTGTCCAGATATTTTTCCTCTTAAATATCAGCATTCCAGATTGTTACCTGGATACGGATGGAGAATTGGACTGATATCTTAGGAGAGGCAATCGCTCTTATTGCGGGATTTTGCCTTCAGAAATCACTTCCAACATTCAGCAGAACCCCAAAATCTTTCCAAGTAAAATTAAGAGACGTGGCTTTAGATTTAGGTGTTGTTTCCATCTAATTGTGTGATCTGCTAAGGCCTGTGGGGATAGGGTTGTTTGGGAATTTTGAGTAAATCAACCAGTTCTCAAAGGCAGAATGTTGGTGGATTTCTTAAACGTGAATAGGAAAGTGGAGGAAAAGTGGGTTGTGTGTAAAGCAGCCTTGGAAAATGGCTTGATGTTTTCTGTAGGGGCCCTGTAACCCTAAAACTAAATCCAGTGCTGTTAAATCTCTGCATTTGAGTGGAAGGGGAGAACCATCCAGGAATGTGTTAAAGTGTTCCTACAACCTCAGCTCCACTTCCTCCAGCGTATACATTAGTATAAGTCTTTAAATAAATCATCACATATTATTCCTCAAATAATTCATCCATTTTCTGAATTATTAGCTAAAAATGGATGGTATCTTATAATTGTCATCAATTCCAGCTCCTTATCGGGCCTAATAAGTTCTTTTCTCGGTGTGATAAGTGTTTTGATCATTTCCTTTTCCTACCTCCTCTGATTTCTTCCCTTTATAGTCAGGAGCATTCACTCCTTCAGATGCACATCACGGGATGAGACTGGGAAGCTGTTTTACCTGTAAAATCCATGGCCCAGCTGTGTCAGCTGTAGGGAAGTACTCAGGAAAATAAACCCAAGTCAGTAGGTGCAGCATGTTTTCTCTGAGTGTAGGTCAGTTCTAGGCTCACTTTGCCAGGCAGAGCCACTGCACCAGGGTGGTCTCAGGGAAAAATGATGGTGATGATGATGGTAAGGGTTGCTACCTGCTTGTGTAATTAAAGGTTTTAAAAGCAAAACAAAATGAGCAGAAGTAACCCCAGCTTCGTTCTCTGGAGAGCACAGGCACTCCTTTCCAAGCACAAGGAATATGCAGGAATTGCATGAAGTTGGAAGTTTAAAAAGGAAATCGTATGGAAGGGCCCATCTGCTATCAATGCAGTCATTTTTATGTACATAGAAAGGAAAAATCCTTATGAAACTTGGGAGTTGATCAGGAATATTCAAAGGATCTGGCCAGAAACTTGGATATTATGTCTAAGGGGATTTTGTGATCCACATCCTTGTGGAACATCATCCTTTTTTTGGGGAGATTTCTCACTGTTGCCTCTTCTCTGGCAATCTTTAATATCTTGAAGCTGATGGCCCTGGATTTAGCACATGGCACGGCCCTGCTCATGGGAACAAGATGAGCTTTGAAGTCCCTTCCAACCCAAACAATTCTGGGATTCTGAGATTCCATGTCCCATGGTAAGGGAACAGCAGCTCCCTGAACCAGTTCTTCCTGTACAACATGGGAGGAATGAGCCCTTCCTCCCCTTGCTCCAGCTTAATTCCTTCCTGTGCCTAAGCCAAGCACTCCATTGTTTGGTTTCCTATCTGTGCTTTTATGAAAATCATGTGTACTTTAGAAATTAACACTTTTTATCTGGAGTCCACGTCGGCTAATTGCTAATAAGAGACAAACGAGATTTGTTAAAATTTCTTTTTCTCCTATAAAATTTCTAATTTGGAGATATTAGAAAAGAGAAATTGTTTACCCCACTAGGGTTACTGCAAATATCCTGATGAGCTTTCACATCCTCCTCCGGCACCAGCCTAATTACCCTCCTTAGTCCAAACTTTAATATATTACAAATCTGCACAGGAAAAAAAAAATCCTCTTTTCCTTCTTTTTTTAAACCTGGTGTTCTTTTTTTAACAGGGAAAAGAAGAGAATATTTCTCGTAGGGAAAGAGGCAATGGCAGAATTTAGGACTGAGACTTTTCTTCAACATATCCCTGTGCAATCCAACTCTTTGTGCTGTTTTGGCTCTGCATTAATCCATATCTCTAGACAAAATTTTACACACCCTTCTTCAGCTGAGTTATTTCATAATACCCAGTGTGTGAGGGACTCTGAAACATCCCCTTTCTTCATCAGCTTCTATAATCTTAATGCACTTGACCTTGGCCTCTCCTGTTTCCTGAGGAGGTTCACAGGAAGAGTTTGTTAAGCTTTTCAGACCCTGGTTTGCCAATGGATCCATAAATACAGCAGCAGAAAGAGAATCTGGGTAGCAAGTTCATTTAAATAAAGCAATTCTGCCCATCAAGAAATCTCCATCCCAAACTGTTCTTTATTAGCTTTTGTTATTTTAGAGCAGACTGATGTATAATTAGCTTTGGAGAGTCCTCGTGTTTTTGTGAGGTTAATACCCCACGATCCTGCTCAATTTTCAACCTTTGCAGATTCATGAGGGTTGGAGTTTTTAATCATTCCACTCTGCTTTTCTCAGAAATCCAGGCCCTTAACATTTCTGATTTAGCTAAACTTTATATCCAGAGATGGAGTGAAAATGACATGTTTGGAATACAGTTGCTTTTAAGGAGGAAAAGCAAAAAGCAACATCACGGGCTGTCTTTGGCCATCTTTGCTGCTTAAAGGGAGCTTTGAAAAAAGATGGGGAGAGGCTTTCCAGACAGGCAGACCGGACAAGGGGAGGTTAAACTGCCAGAGGGGGGATTCAGATCAGGAATGAAGAGGAAAAACTGCCCTGGGAGGGTGAGGAGACCCTGGCACAGGGTGCCCAGGGAAGCTGTGGCTGCCCCTGGAAGTGTCCAAGGCCAGGTTGGACAGGGCTTGGAGCAGCCTGGGACAGGGGAAGGTGTCCCTGCCCATGGCAGGTGGTGGGATGGGCTTGAAGGTCTTCTCCAATCCAAGCCATTCTGTGATTGTGTTAATTAGAAATGTTTTTACTTCTGGCCATCACAGCTAAACCAAAGTTTGTGTTCTTACTCATTTTCAGGACATGAAAATCTCCCCCTCACTTGCCAGTGCTTTTCAAAACTATGCAGCTGCTGACACTAATTATTGCTTCATTTCCTTCCACTTCTATTAAATATGAGAGGATGACCAAAAAAAACCCCAGCCACTCTTCTTAATCATCCTCCGTTGCTCTTGGTAGGCAGGAATTCTCTTTATGCTTCTTGTCCTCAAAATTGGGTGCACTCATTGAAACCCTCATGTGGCCCACCTGGGTTCCTGCATTTGCTCACCCTCATTATTGCCAGGGGAATATTTACCCAGCCCCATGTGCAAATTCACCCCACATTTGGTAAAAAGGGATATTTAATTCTTCCTTACTTGAATCATCAAGGTTTTCTCAGGTTCTTGATCACAGTCTGTGGGGATGTGGAGTGGAGCTGTGCTCATCTGAGGCCAACAACCTTTGTTTGTGCCCCTGGATCATCCTTTCCCCTTCCATTTTCTCAGTCTCTCTGTTCTCCATTTCCCCACGAGCTTCCCCTTCTCTCCAGTGATTCCTCCCTGACTCTTCCCCTTCTTGCTTTGCATTTTGGAGCTCTCTCCTCTGTGGGCTTTGGCAGCTCTGCCTTCCCCAACCCGGGACAGGATTATGCTGAAACCCTCCACATTTCAGACATTCCCTCATGCGTTTCAGCTCCTCCAGGATTTTAATTGCCACCTTTTTCCCTTTGTGATACTCTGCTGCTCTTGATGGCTGAGAATACATTTACAGAGAAAGCTCCTTTGGTATTTAACATGTGCTTTCTCAGGAAGGCTGTAATTTTGTTCACTTCCTTCCTTTTGCCTTAAAGTTGTTTGTGACAGGTCTTGAAACACTCACACCTTATGTCCTCCCAGAGTAAGGTCAGAAACTGTCATTTATTTGAGAGCTGGCTTTTAAATAGCCTGTTCTTAATATCATATCTGGGGGTCTGCTGGAGTTGGGGCTTGGGCTCTGCAGTAATTGTTGCATCTGCTTTCAGCTGAGGAAAAGTGGAGGCTTGCTATGAATATTAACAACTCATCCATCCTTTACACCTTCTGGGAACACACCAGTTCTGAAATTGTTTCATGGTTTTTTTGTGTTCTCCATTTTCTCTGCAAGCTCCTTTCTTTTAAAATCGACTTTATTTCCCCCCCAGATTTATTCCTAATTGGAGGCTTTTTATCTGTGTTTATACCTGAACCTATTCTCAGCTAATGTTGGCTCTATCAGGCCTCACCTTCTTGTAGGGTTTTAGATGTCTCACTGCTGGGATTGACCCACAAAACCCTTCTTTGTTTCCTATTTCTCCTTCACCTGGGCTGTTCTCTGGTGTACTCACCATCATTAATAGGAAGAGCCCAGGGAACTGCTGGGAGATGCAATTTCCTTGTGAGATTTTCCTGGAAAAATAGCTTTGAAACCAAGTCCAACATCCCTTTGTGGACTGGAGCAGCACTTCATGGTGAGAGGATGGTTTCAGGCTGTACCTTTCCTTAGGAACTTCACCTTTCTGACCCTGTCAGATCTGGAAACCTAAGGTACTCTGCTTTTTTTACTTGTCCTGGGAAAAAATCAGAGCCCCTTGGCCTAGGTAGAAATGTAAATTCATGGAAAGAGCTTTTCTCAGAGAGGTGCTGCTAGTATTAAAATATAATTTTCTCACCCTCATTTGCTGGCAAGTGAAAATTTTGAGCACTTCATCCCCCAGTTGTGAAATTATAGTGAAAAAAACAAGGATCAAATGGCATCCCAGGAATAAAAAGGATGAGGGAATTTCAGAATCTGAGAGGAAAACAGCATCCTTCAGGTCAGTGAACGACCAGCCTGGCATTGCTGTGCTGCCTCACCACAATCTCCCCATGGGAAGTTCTGTCCTGTGTGGGACTAAAGAGGAAAAAAAAAAAGGAGGAAAAGAACCCAAAAAGAAAACAAGCAAGCAGAAAACAACCTGGCTGTTGTCCTCTGCAGAGGATGATACAGAGGTGTGTCAGCACAGGAGGAGGGATGTGTGATGTCCCCCTGAGAGGAGCTCCAGGGATATATGGAGCCTGGAGGGGAGAGAGAGGTGGCTCAGCATTTTGGGGAGAGCATTTTGGGGTTCTGTTCCCAGCCAATTCCTGGCCCTGAACTCTGCTCTGAGCTTGTGCAGCAGTTGCTGAGGTCTCCATGTCCTCACCTGAGACGTGGTGAGGAGGAGTATGGTGTGCTCAGCTTCCCCCATCCACGGGGAGAGCTGAATCCTCTCCTACTCTTACTCCACTGACTGTAAATATCTCGGAGACATTTACATGGTATTTCTTTTTAAGTATATAATGTTTTCATTCAAAAGTATCACAATTCTTAAAAGACCTGTCAGAGGCTCTGACATGTAATTAATTTCTCTAAAGCTCTTTTTTTTTCTGAAAGATACAACTGCATATATAGAACACCTGCACTTATTCACAATTCTGCAAGAAAAAAAGCCACAGCTTCTTCTTCTCCTTATTTTTTGCTTTCTTCCCCCACTTCTCCATAAAAAGATTCTCCTTCTTTTTGGATTTTCCCTCTCCATCTACCCTCATGAGCTACAGAACTCAGGATGTGGAAGCTGTGTGTCAATAGGAGCTGGCATGTTGGGTTTTGTCTGGCTGTGAGTGACCTTTTGTTCATTCAGCTTGAAGATGAAACCCTCTTGCAACTTTTCATTCCAGAGCAATCTTGTCCACCTCATAGAATTCCCACGTGTGCAGCTGGGATTTCAGTCAGGCTTGTGGGCTGTTTCTTATTTTTACCTGGTAGATTATTTTCCCCCTCCTCTGCCTGGGCAGAGAGTACTGAGCTTTGTGGTGTGATGGTGGTACCCAGGAAATATGAATGAGGTGATGTTCAACCAGCAGTGGATAAATATTTGTATTTGTAGATTATATGGAAATATGGATGCACAGATTTAAGTGGTCAAGCACTGGATTCTGTGGCAATCATGATGTTCAACAAGCAGTGGATAAATATTTGTATTTATAGATTATATAGAGATACAGATACATAGATTTAAGTGGCCAAGCACTGGATTCTGTGGCAATCAACTTGTTTGCTTTATCCCCTGTAAGTGCATCCAGGGCATCCCTGTGACCATCCCTGATTCTGCTGGGAAATGCCATGAGCCAAATCACTGCAGCTTCCCAAAGCACAGTCTGCAGGGAGTCCTCAGGGGGAGGAAACCTCTCCAGCAGCTCCCTTGGCACAATTCCTCCTTGGGTTTGGCATCTGGGGATCTGTGGAGCTGGAGAGGCTGAAGGGGATGTCATCTCCCAGTGGCACCTCTGACAGAGTCAACTAATCCATTCAGAAGACCTGCACCAGTCTGGGGGAAAATGGCATTTTCTGGCTGACAAAGAAGCAAAGCAACTTGTTGCTGTCTTTGTACAGGGCAGCCATTGAGCAGATGCATTTTTTTTTGGTTGTATAAAAGGATGGCATTTCCCCTTTTGTCTTTGTAAAATTAATGTTAACAGGAGCATGCTGAAATCCTAAAGTTTGGATGGGCTGAAGTGAACAGCAGGTCCACATTTATGTGGCTGGAGGTGAGGGAGGGGATGTGTTCAGGATTTTTAGCTTTGCAATTTGGGTGTTCCCTTCTTTGTTGAAGGGTTCCTTCCAACCCTGATCATTCTGGGATTCTGCAATTCTAGGAATTTCCAGAATAAGAAATAATCTGGTTTTACTCAAGAAACTGGTGAAGGGACATTCCACCAGGATCTTGCTCTGTGCTGGGAGCAGAGGCAGCTGGTGGGGCCTCAGCTGGAACATCATGTTCCAACCACATTTGCCTCCACTCCAGCAGCACCAACACCCATAAAACTTATTGAGAGTCTCAGGAGGTTTTTTAGGAGAGAACAAAAGGGTCTTTTGGGTTTCCTGGCCCCCTGGGCTGAAGGAGCTGCTTGAGGCAGCAGGAGGTTTGTGGCAGAGGGTCCATTGTGGGGCTGTGTATGTGCTCTCCCAGATGTGTGCACGTGGGCTGGTCACTAACAGGTTTTGTGTGACCCTGTTAGCACTAGAAATAGGAAAATTGATAGGAATTGTGAAGAATGGGGGATTTCCTCAGCTGTGATGCTGAGAGTTTTAGAGGCACTTGAAGTCTTTCACCTGACCTGAGCCATAGGGCTGAAAGGGGTTTCTCCAGGTCACTGAGCCCTGTGTATTGCTACCACAGCTCTGCATCCTGTCCTTCTGCCCATTAATTTGTCCATCTTGTGCTTAAAACTGCTTGGATTATTGTTCAGCTCCACTGCTTGCTTCCTATTGCTTCTTCCCCTCCATCTCCTTGCCAGCCAGCGACTTTCTGTGGTGCCAGCTGTGATCTTAGCAGGCCAATGCCCTCAAGTCCATGGTGCAATCAGCAAAAGTGCTGCTGAACGTGCTGTGCCTGTCCTTGAAGCACAGCCAGCCCTGCTGTGCTCCCTCCTCATCCTCCTCCAGACGCCTGGAGTTCATCCCACCCCACGTCTTCCCCCGTCGCCTTCCATCCACCATCCTCTTCCTCCATCCACTCTGGCTCCAGTCAAGTTCACAAATTTCAGGCTGGTGCCTGATTTTCTTCCTGCCAGCTCTTCATAACAGCCTGACCCCAGCCATGCCTCTCTTCAGTGGCCTGACACCATCTGAAATCTGTGTTCTCTCCCTTTTGTACCTCAGTCTGCAGATGACTCTTGTGTTCCGTGCTCTCCTGCTCCCCAGTGCGTTCTCTGGGCACTGCCTTTATCTCCCACATCTCTCCTGGTTTAGTTTTTCTTGCCTGGGACCCAGCTGTTCTTCTCCTCTTTGTTATCCCCAGCCTTCTGTTCCTTCCTGTTCTGCATCACATCCAGCCCCTTTGTCAGCTTTTCTTTCTTTGCTGCTGTTTCTCCCCGTCCCTTTTGGGGGTCTCAAACCTTTCCTGGTCACACAGCTCCCAAAGGTCCCCTTGTTCAGCAGGTCTCAGCAAACCTGAATTGTCTGTGGCATTTGTACTTCATCTCTGTCTGACCCTGTGAGAATATCCCCCATCTGGGCCCTTCTCAGTTATTTCCAGCTGCTTTCTGGAGCTCAGCTCTGCTCTCTGGGTCACTGCAGTCGAGGAAAAGAGTTGTCCCCAAGCACATCCCCTTTGTTGTTGCATTTTATTGTCTTCTCCAGCCTTTGGATCTCATCCACTGGGAACATCCCTGGTGTGCTTCCCTCCCCCTTGTGCACACACATCCCAGAAAATGATAATGCCATGAGATTAAAGGTCTGTGAACTCTCTTTGTGCCTGTTTCCTTGGCTGTCTGCGTGCTCATTGCTTGCCCCCCATCTGTTCCCTGCTCTCTCCATGAAGGTTGGCCCTTGAGTATCCAGCAGAATCAAGGAAAGATGGACTCTTTCCTCTTGTACCAGCAGCCTGGGGTAGTGGAAGGTGTCCCTGCCCATGGCAGGGGCTGGGCTTTAGTGTCCCTTCCCACCCAAACCATTCTGTGACACCTCAGCCCCCTCCCCAGCAGCCACACCGGCCCATGTGTGATTCTCTGGTCTCCTGAGACACCCCTCTGGCTCTCCTGAGGGCTGACAATATTTTATTAATATTTTCATTAATAGATATTCTAAAAAACTTCATTTATTAATACTTCTGTTAATTAAGGCAGATTTAACAGGCAGGAGATACCAAGGAGGCACAAACCACAGCCTGTCAGTGGCAGATGCAGAGCACCTTCCACACTCAGACATTAATCTCCTTCATGGAAAAATAACTCTGATCTCTGCTCTGGCTTTTGGAGCCTCTCCTGCTCCAACGTGTCAGTGATGAAAGGCCACAGAGGGAGCTCAGGGTGTGGGGAGGCTGCTGGCAGGAGAGGGGCATTACCACAGCAAATGGGCTGGCATTGGAGAGCTTTGAGATGGGGATTTGCATCAAAGGAAAACTCTCGGGGTTAGTTAAATATTCCTCTAAATATGCAAAGGAATGGAGTTACTGATGCTTGTTATTCTTATCTTCCTCTTGGTGTCACAACATCTTTAAGTTGGGTGAAGGTTTCACTTACTGAGGCGGTTGTAAAGATTTCACGTTAATTAAGAGGACTCCACTGCAAATCTGAATATGAATGAAGTTTGGCTGCTGAACCCCAGGGCAGTGAGCGCGGTGGGAACAGCAGACACTGACAAATGTTGATGTGAAAAGTAAAAAAGCCAAACAAAAAAACCCAAAAAAACCCCCAAAAAAACCCCCCAAACCCAGAAAAACGCCTAAACCAATGCTGCAATCTAGTACCTGTTCTGTGAGGGAGAAAAAATTGAGTTTGAGTTGCCAGAAGGGGATAAAATAGATTATGACTTGAATTTGCAGTCAGAGAAGTGAAATTCTGTCAATCAGGAGCACTGATGAGGATTCTCCAGTGCCACCCATGCCTGGGTTACAGCCACATCACTCTGTTGCTCCTGCTCCCTCTCCCTAGGCAGGTGTGGCTTTGAAGGGTGGGGGGACCTCAGTGGAGGAAGGGAGAAGATCTGAGCTGGATCCTCATCTCAGGTTCTGTGCTCTGGTGAATTCTCAGCCTTGACTGCTCATCACTCACTGGAGGTGGAGCTTCACCCAGTGGGGACAGTGGGGACAGTCTTAGGGGTCTGGAGCTTCCAAGGATGGAGCTCTCATGGTGAACAGTGAGACTGGAGATACTTCTCCACAAAAAAACTGCTTTTTGGGGAAGTTTTTCATACCTGCCAGAGCTTGGAAGGGCAGTGGCTGACAGTGAGGGTGAGCAGCTGTCACTCCAGCATCTGTATTTTTTTCCAGCCCCATCATAGAGTTGCTGTTGATGAGATGGGGTGAATCCTCTCCTTCATCTCTGCACTGATCCATCTGGAGATGGATGGGCTTTCCTGGCTGGACATGACTAATTTGCCTTTGCACAGCAATTTTGGGTGATGGGGAGGGTCCAGCAGAGGTGCTGAGCACCTCTCCACCTCCCAGAGCAGGGTTTGGGGAAGGAAATGCTGATAGACAACATTTTCACCTGGCTGAAAATACATGGGACTTGGCTTCTGGAGTGGAAAAGTGACAAGCTGAGAGCCTAAATAAATTGGATTTGTCCTCTTAAGGAGGATGCAGGCAGCGTGTGAGGCTGTGTGGGGGTGTTTTATTGTTGTTATTTTTTATTCACGGTTCCTTGAGCTGATCCTGGGGATTGCACTGACTGTGGTTGTGTTTCTGGAAATGTGCAGGTTGGCCAGATGCAGTGGGGCATGGAGTGAACAGAAAGAGGTTAAATTGATGGATGACCAACAAGAGCAGGATTGTGCCTCAGAAGACCAAGAAACTATCCTGATTAATGGGGTGAAAGAAAATGGTAAGGAACTTAATTATGGTACATGAGGGAGCAGCGACAACTTGGAAGCCAACTTATTTTCCTAATCCCTTTTGTGCATTTAATATTAGGAGTTTGTGGGTACCTCTGCAATGTGGAGCAGGGGAGTAAATGGGTGTTTTCTGCACAGGAATCATTCCAGCCATAAATCTACACCTTTTTAGGCCTTAACAAGAACTGCTTTTACCTGTGCATGGGCATGGCTGGAAATGTTTATGTGCACATGGAGTTTGAAATAGAGATTTTACTTTGGTTTCTTGGGGGTAAAAAGTCATCCAGGACTTTGTAGCCCCTCTGTCTGTTGGGAGTCTTTCCCTCTCTTAGCATTATGATCCCATTAGCCAGTATTAGCAAAATTTGGCTGAAGGATACTTAGTCCCTACAAACTGGGGGGAAATTAGAGATTGGATAGGAGAAAGAAAACCAGGATTAGTGGGAAGGGAAGGTTGGATTTGTGAGCTTGTTCTTGCCTGTGTCCCATCACCCAGCACATGGGATTCCCTATCCTGTAATCTCTTTCCTGCAGACAAGTCGTGTTCCTGGGAGCCACCAACATGGGTGGGGAAGGATCAGCCCCTTGCAGCAGCTTCCCAAAATGCAGAACTTTGTCTGTATCTATTTCATTGATTCTATATTTGCTTTCAGAATAACTAATTAGGAGTAACAGTGCTCAGCTGTCTGAAACCCTGATTGAAATAAATAAGCCTCTGAGCATTTTCTGGGGTCATTTGGACTGCAGTCTCTGGCCACAGTAAATGCAGAGGGGAGGCACAGCCTGATGCTTTCATTCTTCAATGTGTTTTGTGTTTAATTTCATGGCTTTTTACGTTTTGTATTGGCCCATAAATCTTCAGATAGATAGATAGATTTTATTTATATATAAATTTGATCCTGTTAGATATCAAGGACTTGGTCCTTTGATATATGTTCAGATCTTCCTGTCAGCTCTAAACAAGGTGATAGAGACAAATGTTCTTGTTCTTTACCCAAACCTTGGAGCACCTCCAGCCCTGTGGGTGCCCATGAGGAGCCCACAGCTCATGCTGGTCCTGGTGGCACGTGAGGCACGTGGTCACACTTGCCCCTGGGATGTAATTTGGGAGGTATCTGTCCCTGTCAGCCCATCTCCTTCCTGACTACACAGGGTAAAGCTGCAGCTCCAGAGCTGCAAAGGGATTTTGTAGCTGTGGTCCCTTTTGTCTGATCCAGTGGACAACAAAATCAGTGCTGCCCTGAGCAGTAAGGAGGGGATTTTTAGGACCTCATACCAGTTCCATGGCATTCAGTTAAACAGGGCTTAAAAAGTGCTCTAATTAGACATAACACTATAGATTGCTGTAGATTAGAAGAGACCTTAAAGCCCATCCAGTGCCACCCCCTGCCATGGGCAGGGACACTTTACACTATCCCAGGCTGCTCCAAGCTCCATCCAACCTTGGACACTTCCAGGGGCAGCCACAGCTTCTCTGGGCACCTGTGCCAGGGCCTCCCCACCCTCAGAGCCAAGAATTCCTTCCCCACATCCCATCCCAGCCTCCCCTCTGTCAGTTTAAACTTCCAGTTTGAACACTGCTGTGTGGGAGTTGCTGCTGAATCCAAGGCCAGGAGCCAGCACGAAGCTCTGGAGCTGCCACCTCCCCTTGCCCATGTGCTGTTGGGTGGATGCTGAGGGAAACTGGGAAAAGTGGTTTTGCTTCTCCAGCATTTTCTGTGTGAGCTGTATTCCCTTGGAGCACCAGTTGAATGCTGGCCTGATTTCAGGCTGATACGGAGCCACAGAAAATCAGGTTTTGGCATTTGTATTTCACAAGAGCTAAGTTCACTCACACAAGTATAAACCTAAAGAAATGCCCAGAGACGGTTTATTTTATATAATAGCAGCTTTGCCTATTGAATGCAGCTTTTGAGATTGAATTTCAGTTTTCTGCCTCCCCCTTCTTTGAGTCTTACAGCATTCACAGACATTCTTCTTTTATCCTGAAATTTTCCATGCTTCCTGTCAGCTCCAAGCTGATTTTTATTTTATTTTACTTCTGAAGTGGAACTGCACTGGTTAATTTGTTTGGTTGCTTAAGGAAAAAGATACCACCTCTGCATTTCTGATCTGAAGACTGGTGGGAGGGACTCAAAAATCAGCTTTTTTATTTATTTCCTTTTTTTAACCGTTTTCAAGCAAGCCAGTCTGGCCTTTTCCAAGTTGTTCATGTTGAAGATGATGACAGGCATTGCATTGCACTTCTGCTTGGAGTTAGGGAGTCTTTGGGAAAAGGTTTAAATAAGTCCTGGGAGTGCTGCAAGGCTCCAGCTACAGTTTGTGCTTTGTTCCGACTTCCCTGATGGCTCTATCCCTAAGGCCCCTGTAACACAAAACTTATGGGAGTGTTTGGGATGAAATTAGGGGGGCTTTAGACCTCCTGCTTGGCACAGGAGGTGCCACTCCTTCCATGGCATCCTGTTCCTTTCCATCCTCCCCCCCTGGGGGGTTTTCCATCATGCTGGTGGTACCCAGCACAAACCTCCCTTCCCCAGGCTGCCAAGGATACAGGAGATTCACTTTCCTCTCAGTTTGGTATAAGAGCACTTCCAGAGGGTTGCAGCAGCCAAATAAATCCCTTTGCATGCCCCATTTAATGCCAGATCCTGGTGCTCCAGTTGTGTTTTAAAGCACTTGTGTCCCTCCTTGGAAAGCTTCACTCTCGCCCCTCTGCCTTCAGTGGAGCCACCAAAAAGGAAAGACCTGAGCCATGACAAAAGCACTGGGCTCCGAGTCAGCAGAGCTCTCTGGCTGGGATAAATGCACTCACTGGAATATATTTTTTTTTAATACAGAGATATCAGAGCGTGTTCATGGATGAAAAGACATCGTATTTAAATTTCAAGGGTCATACCGTCCGTTGAGCCAGGAGTCAGATAAAAGTACATTCATAACTTTATTCTGCCATAAAAGAAGCGCGACGAGGTAAAACTAAAAAAAAAAATCCTTAGGTTAAAAAAATCCTTACATGACTAAAAAGGCATTTTTAGCGATTAGGAAAGAATGGCAAACCCCACAATAATTCTAACAATAATTGCTTTAAACTCTGTGTTATCTTCTGCCTTCCCTTGGCATGGACAGTGACAAAAAAGACTGCTGGGTTTTTAAAATCGGCCATCACTTCCTGACTCGGGAGCAGTAAAGCAGCTCAGGTGTGTGCAAGCTCAGACCCCGCAGGGGGAGGGTGCTTTATATCTTTAAGAATCTTATTTTCCTGTTAATTTTTTCCATGTTAATGAGAACATTTTTATTAGGCTTGTTTTGTTTTTTTTAATAACATTGTGAGGTTTGAGAGGCAGTTTCCAGGTAACCGTATGGATATGAGGAGGGAAGAGCGGATGGGGCTGTGTGTTTCAAATGTTCTCTTGTACCTCTTCCAGCTGGCTGCAGGGAGCAGTCTGTTTACCTCTGCCTTCCACACACATCACCACCTTAACTGGATCCAGGAGGGAAGGATTGCTGGGAAGGGCTTCCCAAAGGAGCACTTAGGAAAAGTCCAAGATGTGGTGTCAGAGTGCAGGGCATCCCTTTGGATGAGCTGGGACCCGAGGAAGGGAGTTTGAACCCTGGACAGGGGGTGTGGAGCCCATCCAGGGGGGTTGGAGACCTTAGCACAGAGCCCAGGAAGGCACCGGGTTTGATTTTAGTCCATGGGAGAGGCTTCCAACACTGAGAGAGGAATTACAAACCTCAA
>JBBMKD010000194.1:17106815-17119827 GCA_037834095.1 Argya squamiceps
TCTTCCTCATCCTCCATCTTCTGAGGTGGTGATGACACAAAGTAGTGAAAAGGGATTGGGTCAAGGTAGAAATGACCCTTCTAGTGTAGGCACTAGACACTGGCACAGAATTGTAAATGACACAGTTCTCTGTGTAAGAGCAAAGCAAGGCCCCACAGGCAGGCAGTGGCCTCGTGTCCCAGCCCTGCCCGGACCTCAGCTGGGTGCGGAGAGAATTCTGAGATATCAAATAATAAACAACATCAGAAACCTGAAAACAAGGCCTTGGAGACTCTGCTTTTTTCTTGTGATGCAGCTCAGGGCTTTTAGAGGGCCAAGGACTTTTAACAACCTGAATCTCGGGTGAGGAACCAAACCTGAGAATGTGGGAGAAAGGGGAATGGGATGGCGAGCCTGAGACCTCTGAGGGTGTTAAAACAAAAAAAAGAGGTAACCCCCTGTCTCTTTTTCTCCCTGTCCCTCCCTCCCTGCAGACTCACACGGGGTGGACGGCGATGAGAGGCCCTGCAGCGCCGCTGAGGCTGCGGCGCCGTTCCCGGCGCTGAGCGCGGCCGCCAGGGAAGGCCCCGCGTGCCACCGCGCCCCGACGGGCAAGAAGCCCTGCCTGCTGAGCCCCCCATCCCCGCTGCGCCTCACGGATGTCCCCGAGCACCCCTCGGACGACTCCTCCGCCCACGCCATCTCCCTGACGTCCTGCGTGACCAAGGGCATGAGCTCCTGGTCGCTGCCGGGCGACTGCGAGAAGGCTCCTTTCAGCATGATGGAGCCCGGGGGGATGTCGGCGCTGACGGGAGACTGCCTGATGCAGCCCAGCCGGACCTGTCTGGGCTGCTTTATCGAATCCAAGGACGGCATTGATGCGGAGCCGGGAATAAGCTTGAAAGTGGGGGATATAAATAGGGATTATGACACCTGTTCGGTCTCTGATATAGGGATTCACTGCATGAGCACAGGAGAAACCATGAGATATGGGGATCAACTGCTTTCAGACCAGCTTTTAAGCTTCCCTATGCATAAATCGAGGGCAGCGGACAAAAGAGATGCAGAAAAATCTGACAGTGATTCAGAGGACCCCACTCAGAAAAATTATTACGAGGGATTACTATTAGACAAATGCAATGGTGAGGAACCTTTACTAACAAATCCCAACCAGGAATGGGGCTATTTTGAATCTTTCATTAGTGAAAGTAAAATTGAGCTGCTTGACCTCTGCTCCAAAAATGAGCTTTCTGTAAATCTGTTTTCTGAGGAAGACGTGGACAATTACATGTTCGACGATGACGATTCCACCTTGGGAAGTGATGTCTGCTCCCTAAAGATTAGATACGAATCTTTCCAGGACAACGTGCGGGAGAAGACCACCACCCTACAAGAGGATGCCCAGTTCAACTTCTTCCCCAGCGTGTTCAGCAACTGCACCAAAAGGGACAGCAGGAGCACCCTGAAAAGGGGGCCCAGCGGTGCTACCGACCCCTCTCAATTCAAATCCGAGGAAGGCATCGTCTGGGGGGAGGAGGAGGAGGACGGCGAGGAAGAGGACGGTGAGGAGGAGGAGAAAGCTGCCTTAAATAAATCTTGCAACAGCACAGAGATGGTGCAGTACGTGGGCTCCAAGAGGAGCCACTTCTTGGACTCGGTGAATTCCACAGAGGACTCCGGGGAGTTCAGCGACGACAGCACTTGCACGGAGTCCTCCTACGACGTGCTGA
The DNA here is from genome assembly GCA_037834095.1 of Argya squamiceps. Classification (NCBI taxonomy): domain Eukaryota; kingdom Metazoa; phylum Chordata; class Aves; order Passeriformes; family Leiothrichidae; genus Argya; species Argya squamiceps. Next base: position 17,108,525 of record JBBMKD010000194.1, read on the forward strand.
GGGACATCAAGGACTGCAGCCGGTACCTGGCCCGGGACCACTCCGGCTCCTTCATCCAGCAGAACTACGGGTTGAGGGCAAAGAGGAAAGTGCGATACAGCGACGACTACCTGTACGATGTGGACTCCATCGAGAACGAGAAGATCCTGGACAAGAAGGAGTGGCTCCCCGACGGGCCCAAGGAGGAGGACGACGACGAGTGGTGCCCCAAGAAACGGCGAAAAGTCTCTCGCAAGGAGCCCCCCGTGATCATCAAGTACATCATCATTAACAGGTTTAAAGGGGAGAAGCATATGCTGGTGAAGCTCAGCAAAGTGGATGCCAACGAGACAACTGTTACTCTGAACGAGGAGCTGCTCAGCAAATACAAAAAGCTGGCCCCACTGAAGGGCTTCTGGCAGGAGAGGCAGCAGAGCCGGCTGGATTTGCTCAGATCGTCTCTCTACCACAAGCAGAATTTCTATCTTAACGGCTCAGATGCTTCGTTCCTCCCTCACCCACGGAAGCGAAAATGCAAGCTAGCAAACAGGCACCGGATTCAAAGAATTAAAGCCATCGAGCAATCAGTGAACAAGCTGGGCTCTTGCTCCTCTGATCACAAGCAGCCTTGCAGCAGTAAGGAGGACGTGGGCCTGAAAGGGCTGCCGGCGTTAGCCATCACCACCCCCAGCTGTGCCAACGGATTGCACGTCCACGACATCACGGGCATCACCGTGAAATGCAAACCGCAGGAGCGGGAGCACAAGGGGACAGAGCGGAAAGTGCTCCGCAGAATCAAATTCAAAAGTGAAGCCAGGTTGAAGTGCAAAAAGATCAAAGCTGCCACCAGTACGGCAGAGGACTCCCCAGCACTGGAAAACCAGGACTCCGCAGCGCGTCTGAAGGACGAAAACAGTCCCTGTGCTTCAGACAGCTCCCATCTCCCAGAGTGCCACGAGGATAAGGTTGCTAAAAATTCTCCTTTCCTACCATCCACCTCCTCTTCAGACAAGCCTCTGCCATCTGCTAATATCACCACCAATGTACCCCTGATCCCCGGAGGGTATCTGCAGACGTTGTTAGATGCTTCGGATCTGTCGAGCAACCCCGGTATCCCGTACTTCGCCCAGCACCCCTCGGAGCAGCAGCAGCAGCAGCAGCAGCACCCTCTCCCCAGCATCGTCCCACCGGAAAAGCCCTTCCCATCCCTGCAGCCAGCGCAGAGCTGCGTGCTCTCCCCGCCCTCCGAGTCGGAGCTGCAGCAGTCGCCCGGCCACTTGGAGATGGAGCAGGGCGGCTTCGGCAGCATGTGGCCGGCCAGCAAGGGCAGCGAGCGCCAGGACTTCCCCAGGGACATGCCGGAGGCGGCCGGAATGCCGAGCGAGTTTGCCCCGGGCACGGATGGCCTCCCCGCCTCTGGATACGCTCAAGTCAATCTGAATAGCGGCAAATTGCTATACCAAAAAAATTACATGCCGGATAGCCAACAAGTGCAGTCTGATGATTCTTATCAGTCATGTCATTTCAATAATGGAGAGGGGCGCTTTCATTTCCAACGAGGTACACTCAATACGGATGATGGCAGGCTCATTAGTTTTGATTCAGTGGGTTCATTGTCAGTTAGTTCTAGCAATTACAGTTCTTTAAGTTTAAAGTCTTGCGAAAAGGATGGCGAGGATGATATTAATGATGATTTCTTGGCCCACTGCAGTCCCAAGCTAGTGATCCAGCAGAGCATAGATGAAATCACCCCTTTGAAGGAGTCCACGGACCTTTTAGACATTTCCAACTTCACGCCTGATAGGTTCCGCCAGTCATCGCTTTCGGAGATGTCCCCTCCAGACACTCCCAACCTGTCCCCGCAGATAGCTGGCTCCGATGCCAAGCCTCTGGGCACCCTGAAGGGCTTTCAGGAGAGCCCCCAGGCCTCCCTCAACAGCTCTGAGAAGGTCAAGTGGAACTGTGGGGTCCTGCAGACCGAGGATCAGGCAGATAATGGGTTTGCTTTAAATAATCACCAGTTCCAGTTCCATATGTTCAATGATGAAGATTCTGTCAGCCTTCTCGAAAAGAGTCCATGCTTGTCAACATTTAATGAGCCATCTGGTCAAATTAGCACCAATAGCAAAGTGTCAAAATCGAAGAGGAAAAGTTCATCCAGCAAGAATGTGGGTACAAACCAAAGCTCTTCCCAGAAAACCACCCGGAAAAAATCACCCAAAACCAACAAAGGAACCGATAAGCCTCAAGGGAAAAACTCCAGGCAGGCACCCAAATCCACCAGGAAAGGGAAAAATGCAGCGGGAGTCAATGGTGAGAAGGCTCCGGCCGTTGGTGGCAGGGCGGTCACTCAGCTGGGCACCGTGGCCACGGCCACCAAAGGTGTGGCCGAGGGCACTCAGCACTGCAGCCCGGCAGGAGTGAAGCTGGGCAAGCACAACGGGCTCTCTGGAGAGTGGGCACTGGGAAAAGAGGGGGGCACGGGCTGGTCGGAAGCCAGCCTGGGCAACGCCACCAGCCTCCTGGACGACGACCAGAGGGAGTTCGAGGAACCTTCCAACATCCTGTCCAACATCGCGTCGGGAATGGCCGACGTCCAGAGGTTCATGATGGCCTCCATCGAGCCCTTGTGGGGGCCCGTCGGCCACAACAGCGTTCCAGACATATTCCGGTCGCCGGAGTCCAACAGCCTGAAATTGAAAACTCTTAAAATTTTGGCAGGGACGTCCCAAGAGTCGAAGAAGAAGGTGAACGGTGGCTCGCCAGGGGCGGCGAAGAACCACAAGTCAAACAACAAGGGCTCGAGCAAAAACAGCAAAGTCGTGACCTGCGACTCCGGTCGCCCCAACTGCTCCACCGGCTTCACCACGGACATTCACGCTCCCTTTTTTGATAAAAACTATAGTAACCTGAGCACTTTAGGCAATAATGGACCTACCCATAAAAAACTCTACCGTCATAAATCCAGTTCGAAATCACTGAGGGATGAGAACTGTAAAATCAAGCGGACGGACCGCGAACAGCCCCACAAGGACCCACCCGTGACAGCTGCTTTTGAGAAACTGAGGTAATGCTGCACCAAACTGGCTGGAATGCCCCTAACCTCCCTCCCACCTGCTAGGCCCGCTGTTCCTCAGTTTTTCCTTCCTGAAAGCAAAAGTTTGCATGAAAAAAAAAAAAAAAGACATTCCCCTTTTACAGTTTCGGTTGGTTTTGGTTTTGGGGTTGGTTTCTTTTTTTTGTTTGTTTGTTTGGGTTTTTTAATTATTATTTTTAAATGCATGAAAATACTTCTGACTTGCAAGCTACCTAAAAGAATGACCAATTTTCTGGCTTGGCTGGGGTTAAAAAAACTAACAAGGCTACTCTTTTCTGCTGTTTGGCTTCTTCAGTTTTTAATTACTTATTTATTGGGGGAAAAACAAAAAACTAAAAAAAAAAAAACAAACCATGATTACATGCTCTTTTTAATGATTTTGACAAGGAAAGACTTTTTTTTTTTTTTGGAACATTTTGTAAAAAATAAACCACAAAAAAAAAAAAAGAGGTTCTGCATCCAAAAGCCAAGATCTCAAAACTTAAAGGCTCTTTACTTTGCAAATGAGAACTCGTTCCTAGTTGAGCTTCACGTGGCAATTTTTTGAGTGCTTTCTGGCCCCCTCTGCTGTTGTGTCTCCTAACCTGCATCATCTAAAGCTGCATCTTCTCTACCCGCCCGCCTTTAGCGCGTTCGCTCCGTCGTGGTGACTCCAGACGAGCTAACTAAGATGGCATCAAATGTTTGATTTTTTCCTGCAGGGAATCAGACTCCATTCTTCTTAAAGCAGAAACAGCATTTTTGGGTTTTCCTGTATTTGAAGAAGAGACTCCCTTTTCTAGAAAGACGGTTGATGTTTGGTTCTTTTCTTACCTTTTTTTTTTTTTTTTTCGGTTGTTTTTTTCTTTTTTTTCCCCCATCGGTTCCTTTTCAAAATCTGCCTTGTGGTCTGTTGAAATGTAAGTGCTGAATTGAAGAGTTTGAAATTGTGGGAATTTTATTATTTGAAAGCAAACCTAATCTGGTATTCTCTGTGAAAGACTGTTTTAAAAGTCATACTGTTGTACAGTAGTTTATGCACTATTACCCACAACAACAAAAAATTGTGCCAAACTATGAACAAGTGACTGTATTGTATATATTTTTACTTCTCTATCAACATTGGGTTGTGAGTGTTTTCTGCAGCTATGCCTTTTGGTTTTACTAGAAACATTCCAGTTGTTAAGTACTAACCACCCCCCCCTTCGAAAGCACCTGTAACTCACGATGAAAAACGATATTGTTCACTGATACAACTTACCAAAAGTTTTATGGACATGACTAAAAATGTGCCAAATTTACTTACCTCATTTCATGGATTCACCCTGTGGTTTAAAGCTCATAAAGGGAAAAAAGAAAAAAAAAAAAAGAGAAAAAAGAAAAAAAAAAGGGGGAAAAAAAAAAAAGAAAAAAAAGGAACTTTGAAACCGATGCTGGGAAATGGTAACGTCCTCTCTTTGAAACCACGAGCAGAAAAGCTTAATGGTGAAATGTTGAGTTTCATTATAGGAGAGAGTTGCAATGGTGGAGGAGTTCAGAAAACCACTGACGGTAAGTTTGCCAGGAACTCAAGTGTCTGCATCTAGAGACTACAGAACAGCTGCTTTTCAAGTGTCTGTTTTCTTAAAGCAAAACCTGTAGCTGAAGATCATTTGAAATGCAAAGTTACATTGCTAATTCTTTGTATCTCAGTTTTATATATTTTATAAGAACCTGGGATAAATTCTGAAATAGGTATAAAAACAGAACTAATACATTTCATATATCGAGTGCTATTTACTTTTCCTTTGGATAATTTCTTAAACATTTTCGATGCAGAGCCTGTCGGAAGCGCTCTCCCATCATAGCTTTGGTGTCTCCTCCATGTCTAACCTTGCGATGCCAATATAGTTTGAACTTTCAAAAGCAGAGTCATTCGTTTAAAACACAACTCCGAACCTTTCCTTTGATTCAGTTCACGAAACAAAATCAACCAACGGAGCTATTTGTGATCTCACCGATCAGGGCCGGATCATGACTGGACTTTACTGAGACAGCGTTAAGTATTGAATGCTAAATGTATTCTCAAAAAGGCCTTATTTGTAACCCTCCTCACCACACCCTCGCCCTCCACGAGAATAACGAACCCAACAAAGATCTGTTTTCCTTGTGCAACTGAGAGCCTGTGCGTTTTGCTGCTGATTTCTCATGAAAAACCTTGATATGCAAGAGCCCTGGGAGCGACTGGGAGAGGAGGGATGCCAGGCTTGGACCCCTTATGCAATAGCAGGCGGTGAGGAAGAGGAGCTGTTCTAGCAGTGGGCAGATCACGTTGCTGATACGGCCACAGGCATAGATGTGGTGTCACACAGAGGGCAGGACTGGGCTCAGGTTTCCCAAGTCAGTTTTTTTCCACCCACACGCCAGGCAAAGCAGCAGAATTGGTTTAAGTTAATTTAGCAGAAAAGCAGAGCGATCACTTAATTTAGCAGAAAAGCAGAGCGATCACTTAAAAATCAAAGTGGAGATGCAGAGTGTTAGTTTAGAATCGTGTTTTCAGCTCTTACAGATTATTGGGGTGCAGCTTGGCTCAGCTCTGCAATGCCAGAGAGAACAGCTCAGTAGTTGCATCGTGTTTTATTTAACAGATGAAAGGACAAACTCTGGGAAAAAAAATAGTAATTAAAAAAAACATCCTGTAAGTTCATTTTCTCATGGAATAAATGCTGGCCTTGCCCAGAGCAAGTTGCTCTGGATGAGTGGTCCCTGGTGCCCCATGGCATGCAGCGTCCCACCCCAGCTCTGGCTCCAGGAGGGAGATCCAGAAGATGCTCAGGATTTACTCTGGAGGCAAGAGCTGTGGTGGGGCTCCATCCCTGGGCTCTGGGCTGGCCTGCAGCCACCATGCTTTCCCCACTTCCCCAGCAGCTCTCTTTTCTATTCACAGGCTCACCAGATACTACAAGCTCCAACCAGTGCTGTGGTCTTGGCATATCCCAGTTTTTCAGCATTCCCCCCACGTGCTGCAGGAGAGGGGCTGGCAGCTCCCTTCTTTTGGATGTTCTGCCTGCTGCTCTTACAGAGACAGGTCAGGCCAGGGCTGGGGTGTGGCCCAGACCTTCTTTCTGACCCAGAACCATCATTTGAAAGCACATTTCACCTGGCCTGCACTGTGCTCCTTAGGCTTACTGTTAAGAATATGGGACTCATAGTAAAACTCCTTGTACTGGATGGGATAGCAATACTTGTTGCATTTGAGGAATGTGCAATAGGGCATGAAGATCAGGCATGAAACATATTGACTGTTTTATCCATGAATACCCAGCTGGGTGTTTCAGAATGGTGTTAATCACAAATTCCAGCTGCCTTGTTGCTCTCCTTCAGTCCTTCTACCATTCCAGTTGCTGACAGCTTTGGTGGTCATCCCACATCCTACAAAAATCTCTGACTGGGGAGATGTTCAGGAGCCTGGGTCCCTCATGGTGTGGCATTGGCCCTTCCCTGTGTTGGAAAAGGTCATTGCTCTGCTGCTTGACCCTAAAATTCAGAAATTGCCTTGAGCCAGCCATTTGCCCTCCTCCCTTTTGATCTTTATAGAGTATTTGGGTGGGAAGGGACCTTTGAAGGCCATCTAGTCCAACTCCCCTGCAAAAAGCAGGGACATTTACTAGACCAGGTTGCTCAGAGCCCTGTCCGACCTGATCTTGGATGTTTCCGGGGATGAAACAGCCACCACCTCTCTGGGCAGCCAGTATCAGTGTTGCATCAGTCTCACAAAAAATTTCTTTCTCAAGTCCTTCTCAGCAGGGGCTGCTCTAAATCCCTTCACTCCCCAGGCTGTGGATCCCAGGGATTGCCCCAGGTGCAGCACGTTGCATTTGGCCTTGTTGAACCTTACGAGGTTCCCCTGGGCCCACTTCTCGAGCTTGTCCATGTCCCTGTGGATGTCACTCTGTCCCTGAGCCATGTTAACCTCACCACTCAGTTTGGTGTCATCTGCAAACCTGCTGAGGGGGCTCAGCCCCAGTGTCCACATCATTGGTGAAGGTAGTCCACACTGCTGGTCCCAGTACAGACCCCTGAGGGACAGCACTCACCACTGATGTCCTCCTGGACAGTGACCACTGCCCTCTGGATGTGACTGTCCAACCAGTTCCTCATCTGCTGAACAGTCCATCCTTCAAATCTGTCTCCCTTCAGCTCAGAAAGGTGTTGTGGGGGACTGTGTCAAAGGCTTTGCAGAAGTCCAGACAAATGACACCTGGAACCTTTCCCTTGTCCACAGATGCAGTCACTTCATCCTAGAAGGTCACTGGGCTGGCCAGGCAGGACCTGCCCTTGGTGAAGCTGTGCTGGCTGTCCTGAGTCACCTCCCTGTCCTCCAGGAGCCCCAGCAGAGTTTCTAGGAGGGTCTGGTCCGTGATGTTCCCAGGCACAGAGGGGATGCTGACAGGGGAGTGGTTCAATGTTTCTGTTTTCCCAGTCATCCAAGACTTCACCTGACTGCCAGGACTTTTCAGATACTGTGGAGAGTGGCTTGGCAACTCCATCAGCCAATTCCCTCTGGGCTCTGGGATGCATCTCATCAGGTTCCATAGTCTTAGGTATGTTCAAGTTCCTCAGGTGGAGGACTGGTGGTGGAAAATCACAAACTTGATTTTCTCTTACAGTGGGAGGGACTTTGCTCCTCCAATCCCTGTCCTGTGGTCCCACCACTCAAGGGAGATGGAAAGAGAGGTTGTCTCAACCTTCTCATCCATTGTGACCAGTCTGCCAGTTGTGTCACACCTGCTTTGACCCTTTTCATGCTGACACACCTGTAGAGGCCCTTGATATCCTTTATGTCTCTTGCCACGTTCAGCTCCATCTGCACCTTGGCCTTCCTTGTCCCACCCCTGGAGAACCTGACAGTATCCCAGGTTACCTGTCCCTGCTCCTGCTGCCCTTCAGCCTGACCAGCAGGTCACAGCTCAGCCATGCCAATCTCTTGCCTTCCTTGCCTGGTTTCTTACACCTGGGGATTGAGAGCTCTTGCTCTCTGTAAAAAGCATCCTGAAAGATCTGCCAGCTCTGTTCTGCTCCCTGGTCCCTGAGGGCAGTTTCCAGGGGATCCTGTTGATAACTCACTGAAGAGCTGGCACTTCACTTTCCTAGGATTCATCTCCACCTGCCTATCACTACCTCAAGGTTTTCACTCCCACCTTTGCCTCATCCCTCACCATACAAGCTCTTGTTCTGCATTTGCATTTTTGTTTTTCGTGGCACTGCTCACAGCTGTGGGGAGGACTGGGATGTGGGTCCCACCCATCCTCTTGCCCAGCCCCAGTGCAACTTCATCCTCCTCTTGCATCTTCTCGTTGGGCTTTGGGAGCTTGTTTGACTCTTGGGAGCAATGAAGCCAAGCTACACAAAAGGTGTTTATTCTGCAGCATCCCTTAAAATGTCTTTTCTGCTTCATCTCTTTTCACTCCTACTCCGGTGCAGGATGGGAGGACGGTGCCAGCAGTGCTGCCGAGCCATGGTGTCACCTCAGTCTGGGTGACTTAGAATTGGCACTGGTGTTAGAAAGCAGGGACTGGCCACTTCCAAAGGTGATAAAATCCATTTGAGAGGAGAATTACACAGGGCAAGGTGGTACTTGCTGCTCTGCCACAGGAACACAGGTCTCCCATGGCACAGGAACAGGACAGATGTCCTGCAGAAAGGAATCCTGCAGCAACCCAGCAGGAGCCAACCCCGCCCATGGCCATAGATTGCATTTAGAGGTTTTGTAAATAGAAAAATATCACTGATGGGGATCCAATAAAAACCTTTTGGGTTTTTATTACAAAATAAATCTTACCAGGTTTGCATCTTGCTTTTCTTTTTTCCTTTTTCCTATTTTTTTTTTTTTTTTTGAGCATAGGAGGGCGGACATTTTTGAAAAACATCTTGAGAATAACAACTTGTGGACCAGAGGTAACCAGGCGTTTTGGGAGGAGGAGGAAGAGGAGGGCAGGGGCAGCCACAGGGCTGTCCTTGCCATGCTGTGCTGTCCTGCTGAGGCTGGGTTGGCTCGGAGAGGAGAAGCCAAGGCTGGCTGGTGATTGCTTGGAGAAACCATTGCTGCACCGTTTGCTCTTTTAAAAAATCAGGATCGCTCTTAATTTTTTCAACATTATGGCCCAAACAAGCCAGGAACCAAAATAAAGATGTTTTGAGCATTGTCATCCTTTAGCTGCTGGACCATGTTCTTTCCCCAAGCTGCCAATCTAGCAAAGCACTTAGGTGGGAGCTCACTCCTGGGGGCTCCCATGCCCCAAGTGCTTTCCCAGCCAGTGATGTCAAGTCCCAAGAAAAGCTGGGACTTGAAGTCAGTGTAAGTGGGAGGAGGATCAGGTGCGTGGACTTGGGTTGGTGCAGGATCAGGCCTTCAGTCTTTACTTTCTCAACTTGGTGTGTTGGACTTTGCCTGTGCAGCTCCCAGGGGGTCCAGTGCGGGTTGCATGGTTCAAACTGCTGACATCTATTGGAGAATGTGCCTCTTTATCTCTTCAGCGTGTGAAATAATGCAAAAAAATAAATAAATAAAAAGAAAAAAAAAAAAGAAAAAATATATAAAATAAACCAAGTACAATGTCTGTGGTAGAAGCAAGGCTTTTCAAATCTGTTTCTCAGGTAAACAAGTGACACTAATGACAGTGGAGTAACAGCCATCTAAGGGAATTGGGATCTGAAGCAGGAGGATTCCCTCCATCTTGCAGGACGCTTGGGTTGCCAGACACGTTTACTGAGCCTTTAAACACTTGGTGCAAAAAGGAAACGAGAAATAAAAATTGGTCTTTTTCACTACCCTTCGCTAGCTAGACAGACAGACAGACAGACAGACAGACGTCCATTTCTAAAGCACAAAGGGAAGACTTAAACCTAGACTAAACCACACATACACACACACACACAAAACCAAGGTACCAGTGAAACTCCTTTTGTCTCTTTACTCCCGGTGGGAAGCAGGGTAGAAATCCAAGGAGCTGCTCTGTTCTGCTGCCCCGGCCCCGGCCGGGCACTCCGACTGCTGCCTCCAGAGATGTGAATGTACTGCTCCTTGAGTTCCCTTCCATAGAACTAGAGGCACCTCGTTAGGAAGTTGCTCCTGTTTTATGGTGCTAAAGAAAACTTTTATTCCCCCCCCTCCCCCTTGAGCATTTAAGAACTATTAAATGGCCCTTTTTATGAATGTAACATATCCATTTCTGTTCCACATTTTACACTGCAATTTTAACATGTTTGGAAATGATTTGCCTTTTTTCTTTTAGAATAAGCTTTATAAATATTCTGTAGAGTCAATTGAAGTATAATTCTTAAGGATCACTCTAAGACGCCTACAAAATCTTGTATATTTTTAAGTGTGCCAATTTGTAAAATATTTTGTAAGTGTATATTTTTCTTAGAAAAGTGCTGTGAAGTGTTTGTATGTGTGAGGTTTCCCTTTTTTTGCACCTTCGGGTGTTAATAAAAGGATGTATACTTAAGAGTTTCTGGTTTTAAAAACCAAAATACAAAGAAAAAAATTAAACTTTTGTTGGGAATTTTGTAATAAAAAGAAATGTTGTGAAAGAGTGTAGTGATATTGTGTAAAGGAAACTGGAAAATTTGTGAGCGCTTTGCTGTTTTATAGATCCTCTTGTAAATTATTCTTGTAATATTTTGGGTTTTGTTGTTCTTGTTGCAAAGGTTTTAAATATTTGTGACTGACTCTGTATGGTGAAAACGTCATATTGTTAACTTGCTGAGTTTTGTTATATTGTTTATGGAATAAATAAAAAAATTAAAAATCTCATTTTAAGATCATGTATGAAGAAAAAATTAAAACTGCCATTTATTGAATATTAGGAATCGTTTCTTTAACCAACTCACTGCTGTAGATGAGGATCTGTCTGGCTGCCCCTTCCCAGGGCACTCCAGCCTAATTGGGCTGATGCTCATTAGTGTGAGGCACATCAGGGACAGAGGTGTGGCTGTGGATGGGGAAAAGTGGGAAAAAAGGCTTGGGTCACTTCTGCTCTCTGGGAATTTTGGGTTTTCTTTTTGCCCGAGATTTAGGTTGGTGGTTCGGGTGAGTCTTTCTTGCCTTCTGCCCTCTGAAGCCTTTTAGCTTGGCACAAGAATGAAGAGGAGTCTCAAGATCTTGTTCTTTCTTGGTTTTCTCACGGGTTTATTATTTCTTATCTTACATTTCTCTCTGTGCCCGGCCGAGGTGTTCACAGCAGCTCGGACACAGGTGACTCCC
>JBBMKD010000194.1:17135800-17168766 GCA_037834095.1 Argya squamiceps
TACCCCCCACCCTTGCAATAAACCCCCGTGTTCTAGAATGTCTCAGCTCTGCAGAGTTCCCTCTCCCTGCCCTCCACAAGTGTTCCTACGTTGGGTAATTTCAACGTGAAAATAGTTGTCAAATGTTCAGAAGAACTTCTGACACTGCTTTGTCCCTGAATTTTAATTGCAGCAACTTGTCAGGTCTTTCTAAAACAAATAAACAGTTGGCTGCTCCTTGGGTTAATTATTAATTATCTTAATTGAGGGTCAGATAGATAGTTTTGTTGTAGTGGTCACCCAGCACTTAAACTGACTCTGTTCCCTCTACAGGTTTACCATTTTGGAATTAAAATAATGACAGCTTGGAATTCTGTCCTGGGAAGGGAGAGCACACCACACATTATAAAATTGAGGGTTTCTTGTTGTGTTAGACCACTAAGGCACAGCAACTGCAGTGTTCCCTTCAGCAGAGCCCTGCCTGGGTAAATGTTTGTCACTGCAAGAACCACACAGTATTTTTCAAGCCTGTAGTGTTTGCCATCTGCATCATATTTATTTTCCATATTACTGAATTCCTGGATGAGAGTGTTGCAAGTGTCTTCTCTCCAATATGTGTATTTGGGGTTTTTTAGAGGAATGGATAGTGTGATCCTTAGGTGGAAATATTTTCAAAACATCTCTGTATCAATATACCTGCCTTGCTTGTTCCTTTTTCCTCTTCCCTGTGGGAATGTATCAAAATAAATCCCTTGATCCCAGGAGAATGATCCCAGGAGAATGATCCCAGGAGAATGATCCCAGGAGAATGATCCCAGGAGAATGATCCCAGTAGAATGATCCCAGTTGCAGTGGAGGTGTTGTACTTTATTTTAAACAATCATTGCACAATATAACATAATGTTATGACTCCATATTCTTCAGTCTAAAGATTGCATTTAAGTCCAGCCTCATGTAGCTTAACACATTATTGGAGTGTCCTAAGTACCTTTTTTTTTTTTTAGAGAATTTCAGTTTCCATGTGTTGAAACACTTGAATCCAGACATGATTATTGAGTGTTTTTCCAAGGTTTTGTGGTTTAATCTCAGTCTTGGTGAAAATTTATCATCTGCTGAGCTTGCAGAAATTACTTGTGAAGGGGCAAAACCAAATGTGAACATTTCTGTCCTCAAGATACTTCCATGAGAGCCTTGTGCTTCTCCAAACCAAGACTTGTAAAGAGCTCAGCAGTGTCATCCCTTGGTCAGGAGCTCTGTGTGCTGAGCAGGGATGGCCAGGAGCATCCCAGGGGCTGCTTTGCCTTTGCACAGGTTCTGGCTGCAGGTAAGACCATAAACACAAGTGTGTCTCCTCCAGACTGCCCAGGTTGGTGTCCATGAGGTTCTTGGCTGCTCTGCAGGGTTGAGGCTCAGTTTTGGCTTAGGGAGCTCTGCAGGGTTGGATTCTCATCAAACCACCTGATGATTATGGGATGTAGGAAAAGGCAGCACACATTTTATCTTAGTTCAGTAATTCAAAACCATCATTACCTGGATTTCTCTTCCATCCCTTGTACTAAAAAATGTGTGTAGTAGATGTACCAAAAGTGAATTAATTCAGGCCCATTACACACTGAGCACTTTAAACAACATCCCAGCTTGCACCCCAGGTTCCATAACTCAGTTTAAAGGTCCAGTACATTGATAATGCAGCATGTTTTGTGGTTGCACTGCACTGAGAGTGGTTTTGATCATAAACACAGAGCCAATTTCCATGTGTAGATTTTGTAAGGAGCTGTTGAAGCTGTGCCTTTGTTTCATGCATAGTGCTGAAACTTTCAATGACTCTTATGGCTGGGTTTTGGTGTGCAAGGTGTGTGTGCACACAGTCCTGTGAAAATGCTGGAGCTTCCCTGCCTTGGGATGGCATCAGAAATGGAATTCCCAGGGTACAGATGCCTGTTTAAATACAAATAAAATTGCTTTCATTTTATTTCCCACTTCTGTGTTTGTTGGACACCGGGTATCAACAAGAACAGGAATGGAGGTGTTGGAATTCCTCTGTGGATTGTGGTTCAGTGATTCTCTGGCTGTTGCCCTTTTGCTGTTAGCAGTGCCTGCATTAGCTGCAGTTGTGTGGAGACAGCAACATTCAGCAGAGAATTTAAAGATGGCTTTTTCTTTTTTAGTTGAAAGTCAGTGAGTGTTGATTGGCTTAATGCTTTCGCTAACCACAACTTGTGTTTCTTCAGGAATCAAAACTCTGCTTGTCCTTGGATATCAATCCTGTTCCAGTGCTGTGTCTCAGGGTCAGCACTGCTTTCTTGTGTGCAGCTTCTTTTGAGTTCAGAGTGGGCCTTCTGCAAGCAGGAAGCTCATTTCTGGGCAAAAAGCATCATTTCACGAGCCTGCAGTGCTGGAAACTTGCTGCAGCTGATATACACCAAGCTTTCTCTTCTTTGCTATCAGAATTTGGTGGCAAAGGCAGTGTTATCTTAATTTTATTTTCCACTTGTATGTGAAAAGTGTTATTTTAGTAAGTGCAGATGATAAAAGGCAAAGCCCAGCGTTTTGGCAGTTGTTACCACGTTTTATTTTCAGAGCTCCATCTTGGTTCCACATGCTCTCAGTGTTCTGGAATTGCTAAGCTCTGCCCTGATTTCCTCACTTCTCTCTGACTTATCAGGAGTTGTTAGTGTTTCTCTTCTTTATCTCAACAGTTGGTTCAGCTGAAGTGTTTTTCCTCTCTGGTTTGTTGGTTTGTTTTTTTTATTCTGTGGAACTTTCTGCCACTCTTCTGCAAAAGTATTCATTTGCTTTCTATTGTTTGAAATGGCATCTTTTTGGGGGGCCTTTGCTTTGAAACACGCTGGGCTGGTGAAAAAGCTGAGTTGGTGTTTAACACTCCTTGTTAAAGTGGCATTTAAATTTTACAGCACTTTTCATAGAACACAAAACTTCCTTCCAGCTTTCCAAGAGTGGTGCATGTTTCATGGTAATTTTTGAGTTTAAAGAGGACATGCAGAGTTCTGGATTTTAAAACTTGTGGTAGGTTTATTAAAAGTCTGATAAGAACCTAAATCTGCTGTTCATCCCAGTGGAAATACAAAGGCAGAATAGCAGGGGAAAAAAAATCCCCAAATTCATGATGCCACTTTGAAAACTAGCCAAGTTTGTTCCTTTTCACTGTTTCTAAGATGGAGATGAGTGTGTTGGAGCTGTGGTGTCAAAGCCTTCAGTGTGATCACAACAGGAAACTCGTGCACCTGCACAAAGAGAGAAAACCAAACAAACCTGACATAATGAAGCTCCGTGTATAATGCAAATAGGTGACTTTCATTTCACTGTCTTAGGGTGTCTTTTTCCTTTAATGATGGGATTCACTGAAAGATTTTGCTTCTGCTTTTGAGCTTGGAGACTTGAGTGATGAAATATTTAAGATGAAAATGTAGTTTCTGTTATGTCTTATTTCCAGCTAGTTTTGAGTACTGAGAACTCGGATACTGACTGGCATGGAAACTGTTTTTTTAAACTTTGAATTCTTCTAGGAAAATGAGGTGGGGTGGTTTGGCTGAGTGCTGTGTGTGTGGAGTGGGTTCTGTTTGTGCTCCAAGGAGCCCAGGGTGAGAGCACTGCCTGTTCCAGCTGCTGTTGCTGTGTCATTTGAGCCCTGGAATTGCAGCGAGGGCTGGCCCTGCTGCTACGGCACGTCAGAGCTGCTGCAGTCACACTTGATGGAAAGCCCTTGGACACACGGCTGTGCTCTGCTTCTCCTGAGCTGGAGTGTCTGTGGGGCACGTTCACTGCAAGCTGGGCAGGGAAAAGAGCCTCCAACGACCCAAAGCAAACAAATCAGTGTTCCTGGCTTCCATCCAGAGTCACTCCTTTAGTCCAAGGGTTTGATCCGTTCTGCAGACGGCAACTAAGCAAGGTGCTCTACCGGTTGAAGTAGCTAATTGAGGTGAGGGTATGAATCATAAATGAGGAGTTGGCCTTCTGCTGAGGACATCTCTGGAACACCCACACTGCCATGCTCGTTTTTGTTTATCCAGAGGTATGAACTGTGTTGCTGGGACGTGAGGTAGCTCAGGAAACACTGCTGCCATACAGGGCACGGGAGACTCTGAGGTGAGGCTGAAATACCGGTAAGGCTGACACGGGGGGTTCTGCTGCACACCTGACTCATGGAGAGCTCAGTTCTTGCTTCACTTTAATTAAATTCCATGCCTTGTCCTGTTAAAATTTGGGCTTGCCTCATGAATCTAATGAGGATTTTCATTTTAAGGTAGCACTTTTTGATTGAACCCTGCCCAATGAGTGATTTCAGGGTTTGTCAGATTTTCTAAGTTCTGCCTGGTTGGTTTAATGAGAGTTCTAATATTCTATGGGATTTTTTTTAAATATTAAAAACACCAGGAATGCTGGCTATGGTAGTGTCTTGGTGGTCAATACAGATAACTAATGTCAGGAGATAATGCACATTATTGAAGGAGGAGGAACTAGAGATTTATTACTGTGCATTATGGTCCATTAGTGCTTTTTCTGGGAAGAATCCTGTAGTCCACAAGTGCTATGCAATATGGAGATAGGCTGTGTTACTGTTGAAGGTGAATGGGTGACACACACACATTATCCCTGCTTGCTGTCCCAGTAGATTTGAGGCAGTAGCACATTCCTGACTGGATTTAGCTTACATACAACCTGGCATGAAAGAAAACAAAATATTTCTTGTGCTTTGCATTATTGGGGAATATCCAGTACTCTTAAATTGTCCCTATCCAAAAAACCGTCGTGGTATTGCTTCCTCTTGAATAAAAGAATGTAACAAACAATAGCTTTTGTGGGCTTACTGCAGTCTGGAGCAGCAGTGAGGAGACAGGCAGTCATTTGTGCTTGGAAATCTCTGAGGTTGTTGAAGCATAACTGCAGGGAAGATACTTTCCTGATTTGTGGCAGGATGGGAACACCAATTAAGAATTCACTGTAGTTACTCTGTCAGGGTATTCAGCTGCTGAAGAATTTTATTATTTTTTTAAGGAGAAAATGGCTTATCCTATCTCTGATTCTCTTGCTTTGTGCAGTCTTTAGGTGGTCACTCCCTCACTTCCCCATGAAGAGATTTTCATATCTGGGTATCTCAGCTGAAGTTTGCAATAACCAGCAGATCTGAACTTCCTGCTCGTCACTGTGGCCTTCCCCACCCTGTGTCAACTCAGTGCTGACAAGGAAGGACACTAAAGGAGGAAATTCTGCATCTTTTAGTTTGGATAAGAACAAAGCCTTACACTAGAAAAAAAGAAAAGCAGAGTTGAACCATACCTGCTTATTAGATAACCAAATGTTGGTTATTTTGTTGTAAGCTAAGAGTACACCTGTTGGTTTTCCCTCATCCTGTATTACTGGCTTCCTTCAGCCACTCTTAGTTGTCTGCAGGGTGTGAGCTGAGAGCAGCATCCTGAGGGGCACATTTTCAAGTTATTTCTGCCTCTCTGTGCAGAGCTGTGGTAACTCCCACCACAAAAATCCTGCTGTCCTGCCAGATGGGCTCTGTGGAGCTGTGCTGAGGCAGGAGCAGCCTAAACATTCCAGTAAGTTCAGCGTGCAGCAGGCTGGGAGGTGAGAATTATGTTGGACAATGAGCTGAGTGCACGGGGAGGAGAGAAAGCAGCAGAAGCCTTGGGGTAGAAACCCTGGTTTTAACACCAGAGCTCTGGTTTGAAGAGTTATTATCCCATTTGCTGTCAGCAGTCAGGTAGGGAGAATGTGCTGTTGCTGTGTTTCTGTGCCATCTGTGTTTCCATCAGTGTAAACATCCCATAAAGATTCACAGCATTTCTGGGATGCTGAAATCAGGATGTGGGGGACTGGTGGAACCTGGTAGTAGCTTGCAATAGGGAAATGCAGCAATTTGTCACTAGCAGAAATAGTGTAAATTAAATTCTTCATTCAAGATCCCACCTCTGAGGCTTTTTTCCTAGCAGTAAACTCTATTCAGCCTTAGGTGACCATTAGGTGATCTTATGGTTTAAGAGGGGTGATAAGAGGTGATGGAGAAGAAAAGAGGAGCAAACCCTCCTTTTAATGAATAGTACTGACTTATTGCACACCTTTCCTAAAGAATCACCTAGTCAACATCAGGCTGTTGGTAAAGAAGAGATTTTTAAATTTTTTCCCCCCATTTGACTTGTTTTGACTCTCCCTTTTTCCCTGGCCAAGATTTTTTTTGAATTTTGAAATGAAAAAATATTTCATTTTCTGAAATGGAATGGGCATTTATCTTTGTATCACATAGGCATTACATAGCCAAGGTGCCTGCAAGCACTGGAATTTTCAATTAAAAGGAAAGTAGTAAATAATAGTAAACAAATACTATGTTTGTGTAGTGCATCTTTTTTTTTAAAAGCTGTTGAAAAATTAGTCCGGTGTTGTTAAAGTTGTTAATATTGCCATTTTTCTGAAGACATTCCACATGTTCCCAAGTCAGTAAATGCCATGGCAGTCATTTGAGGTAAAATATTTTACAAAACTTAGTGCTGCTCCTGTCCCTTAGCTTTTTATTACTTGTCTTTATTTTCTTATTCTTGTTGTTGACTTTGTGTCATTATCACAAAAAAGGGAACGCTGGTTAGAGTTTGATGTGTATTCCCAAAGAACTGATGCCTCTTTCAAGGTTTTAGTTTGGATGCAAGTCTCTTGTTCTGCTTGAAACTTTTATTCAAATATTACCAGAACCAGTGAGAGCTGCTTTTAAAAGTATCTTCTCCAGGATGTCTTTAAGTAATGCTACTTGGAGTAATAACTCTGCCACAGAAAGCTTGTAAGAGTTGATGGAAGCTGTGTTCTCATTAGAAATACGTGCCTGGCATGTGCAGGGCACAGAGATTTCCTGTGAGCCGGGTCAGAGCTGAGCACACCTGCAGGAACCATTGCTCAACTGTCCCGTGAATGGGGTCATTTATGTCACAGCACACAACACGTCACGTGCCAGTCTGCAGTCTTTGGATTGCACCAGGGATTTAGAAATGCAGAGAAAGCTGATAGGCTCCCATCTGACTCAAGAGTGACCCTGGGAATTGCTGCTGCTTCCTGATTGCTGAAAAAAGGGTGTAATTGCTTTGGTAAAATGGCAGAACTTTAAAGAACCAAACAGCACCAGTAGCCCTGAGTGGCAGTAAGTTAACATCATTAACTTAAAATCAAGTTCTGCTGCATCAGAAGTGAAGACAAAGAGGGTTAGAAC
Organism: Argya squamiceps; assembly: GCA_037834095.1. Lineage (NCBI taxonomy): Eukaryota > Metazoa > Chordata > Aves > Passeriformes > Leiothrichidae > Argya > Argya squamiceps. Next base: position 17,142,999 of record JBBMKD010000194.1, read on the forward strand.
AGCAGTTTCATAATTTACAGGTCTGCAATAATGGGATGTTCTGTCCTGTGGAATTTTTCTGGTGCTCCACACCGAGGTCGTTGGTGCACTTTAATTTTCATCCTGGCAGCTGAAATGAAGTGCCCGTGGAGATCATGCAGTGCTGCTCTTCTGGAGGAGCACTAATGTAAACTGTGGGCAGTCTTGACTTGACAGCTGTGCTGACAAACCAAAAAAAGATGCTTTTTGCACTAGACAGATGTCTAAGTGTTGGAAATTTTCCAGTGAGAAGCAGAAAAGCTTTATTCTTCCAGTATTTCCATGTCACATGAAGTATGGTTTAAATGAAAGGAATGTTTTCTGATGGGGAGTGTTATTGCAGAGCTTTTTAGCATGCAGAGGATTAGCTTCTTAATCACCTCTCTGAGTAACTAGATTCTACCAGTTGTACAGGAAAATTCTTGGTGCTGTGAATAGTGAGGCAGAGTGAGCAAGGAAACTGGTTATTTTATCTTCATTTGATGTATTTGAATGGCACAGCCAGTGCCAGAATGTCTCCTGCATTTGCATGTGTTCCTTGTAAGATTTATCAGATACAGACATGGCATTCATTGATCATTTTCCTTGAAAGAGAGACATTGTCAAGTAGTTCATCCAAATGAAAAACAATATGAGAAGGTTATAGTTAAAAATATTCAGCCTAGAAGACAGCTCTTTAAAGCAGTGGTGTACCTGGTGTATGCTGGAGTTTTGTCTTGGAAATTTGCTCATCAACATCAGTAGTGCAGTAAAAGCTGAAACTTGAAAGCAAATTCCTCTCTTGATGTAAAACTAAAAAGTTGATTTTACAAATTCTTTTTGTTTTTCGAGGGAATGAGAACCTTTCCTTGTTCTTGTGCACAGGGTTCCACAGCATCTTCTTTATTTGAGTTCTTCATAACCACTTCATTCTGTTAAAATTCACTTGTACAGTGAAGAGGGTGTTTCTGTAGCAGGCAGGAAAATGCAAGGAACAGATAATCCTGTGCTCAGAGAGCATCATCAAGGATGGCTTATGCCTTCTACTACACTTCTGTAAGGCTGCTTGGAGAAGCAGTTGTGATACTGGGAATATTTTATGCAAAAAGCAGATAATCAGGGTAACCTACTATGTGAATGCAGAGATGGGCTAAGGCTTATGGCAGATGATATTCTGTGTTCAACTTGCTGCTCTGTTGAGTATTTGGTAATGATGGGCATCAGTTTTGTTTGTACTTCTTGAGGAGGTTCATGCTTTGTTTTTGATCCCTGTGGTGATGAACCTGATCCTCACTGAAGCTTCATTAGCAAACTGCTTTAACCTGTACTTCACTCTCCATTGCAAACATGCCTGAATTCCATGCTGTGTTTCACTGCTCTCGATGAAGGCTTTGTTCTGTCCTTTTTTAGGTACTGTTCTACTCATCAAGATGGAAAGCTCAGATTCTGGTGATAAAGGAAGTATTGATCAATCAGAAGCCCAACGTCAGAGCCAGCTGGATCGGTTAGATCGAGAAGAGGCTTTCTATCAGTTTGTGAACAACCTGAGTGAAGAGGACTACAGGCTTATGAGAGATAACAATTTGCTAGGAACACCAGGTAGGTAATGCTTGCCTGTGTCCATCCTGCTAGAGCTGCTTGTAGGCAATTTGTGTCATTTTTCTGTTCTCCTGAAGCCCTTTCACCCGTCCGTGTGCTGCAGCCGTGTTCCGTGGTAGGAAGTAGCTTCTTGCTAATTTGTGCACATTTAAATTCAAGTGGTCCCTTGACTTGTGGAGACATAGGATGGTGTGGATTCATCAGATACAAAAGTCTGGTGTTTGCACAACTTGGCAGGAACTCCCAGATTTGACCCAGTTCCAGTTATGACCCCTTAGATGGACAAAAAATCTCATTCAAGCGTCTGTGTGCAGATTTTGTGCTGGTGAGGTTAGGAGTTTGTAACCAGGGTAAGTAGTCTGGTATGAGATCCTGCATGTCCATTTTGATGTCAGCTCTCAATCAACTTGTTAAATTTCCTCTTTATAGGTTGATACCTAATTCAAACCACGACTCAAGTAATTTAAACCTTTTCCTGCTTATGGAAGTGTTAACTTCAAGTATTTCACTCTGGACACTAACGGGTGTAGGATGACAAAAATTGTTGTAGGGGTTACATAACCAGAGAGCACATCTCTCTTGAATAGGATGGAAATGTTGGCTATTTCAGCTTCAGGAAAATTTACCTGGGACAAGAATGCTAAAGTGTCTGAACTTCCCCTTAGCAACGTGCTTGGCAGTGCCATTGTGGCAGGATTGAATTAGACAGAACGCAAGCAGTGGCTTGTACCTTCTTTAGAAGCTTTTGTTAATGCTTGCCATACATATATGATTTGGAAATATTTTTGGAAAATTTTGCTTATTTTCTAAGGTGAAATTACTGAAGAAGAGTTGCTGAGAAGGCTACACCAAGTTAAAGAAGGTCCGCCACAGCAAAACAGTGATGAGAATAGAGGTATATACAGTATTTGTGCAAACTCTTAACTTTAGCACCCCGTACGGACCTTAACTTGAGTGCAGGAGTGGAACAAGTTAAGCCTAGGCAGGTGCAAGGTGAGCTTTGTTTCAAAACTCAGTGAACCTTATGTCTGATATCTGCTGCAGAGGTCAGTTTGGGACAGATTTCATTCATAACACGTCTCTTAGTTCTATCAAAATAAAGTTTTGTTTAGGTTATTTTTTTTTTAATTTCATTTTTTGTAAGATTGCCTTTCTGTCTGCTCCCTTCTGGGGTGCTTTTTGGTGATCCCTCTTTTTTAAATCACCATTCTTCCCTTCCAAAGGTGCTGCATTGCTTTTGTTGTCTCCCTTCTGTAGAGATTGGTGGGGGATGGTCAGAGCTGACCACTGAGGTTCATTCTTCAGTGAGACAGATTTGCTGTAAAGCTCTGCAGGTTAAAGCTCAGGACTAACTTAATTCTCTGTTTCACGGTCGATAGATCACTTAATTGTTTGGAAATGAAAACACAGAATATTGATGTGTTATGGCACCTGACATGTGACTTTCCATTTACTTATGATAGAAAATATGTGTTCTTTTGATTACTTGTTTGCTCTGTGATGGCTGCAGCCTATCTGTCCATATTAGAGCACTGTCCACTCCTGCTCCCTTAGAAGAGCTCTGGTAGTTACAGAATTGTCACACTGCCTGTGAAACCACAGTAGCACTTGGTAGGATTCAGCACTTCTAAATTGTCACTTGTTAAGCTAAGCAATTATGTTCTTGGAAAAGATGGCTCCAAAATTAGCTCAGTACTCTAATTTTGGTAGTTCCCTGTCTTTTTCACAGGTGCAGAGTCCGCAGAAGATGTTTCAAATGGAGATTCTATAATAGACTGGCTTAATTCAGTCCGACAGACTGGAAATACAACACGAAGTGGGCAACGAGGAAACCAGTCCTGGAGAGCAGTGAGCCGGACTAACCCAAATAGCGGAGACTTCAGATTCAGTTTGGAAATAAATGTCAACCGAAATAATGGGAACACGAACCCAGAAACTGAGCACGAGCCATCTGTAGAGCCTTCCAATGGGGAGGATTTGGAAAACAGCCAAAGTGACTCTGAAATTCCAAGGTCTGAATCACCGTCTATAAGACAGCCTGGATCAGAGAGGAGCAGTGCGGAGGAGCTGGCGGCCGAGGAGGCTTCCCTTCCTAGAGGGCAGAGGAGAGCCAGGAGTAGGAGTCCAGAACAGCGGCGGACACGGGCTAGGACTGATAGAAGTAGGTCACCTATTAATGCAGTGAGCGAGGCCCCTCGCAGGTCTCATCACAACACATCATCTCAAATGCTCGACCACTCCTCAGCGGGCGAGGCCGAGGGCAGCTCTAGAACCAGGCAGCACGTGACGTTAAGGCAGCACACGGTGGGGACTGAGGTGCCAAGTGAAAACGCAGTCCTGTTTTCCCCCCCTGAAACGAGGCCTGCTCCTCAAGCAGCAGGTTCTTCAGAAGGCACCGGCGCCAGCGAGTCCACGGTGCCTGGGCAGAGGCCTCCCACCATAGTGCTGGACCTGCAGGTGAGAAGAGTTCGCCCGGGCGAGTACCGGCAGCGGGACAGCATCGCCAACAGGACCCGCTCCCGCTCCCAGACCCCCAACAACACCGTCACCTACGAGAGCGAGCGCGGGGGCTTCCGCCGCACCTTCTCCCGCTCCGAGCGGGCCGGGGTCAGAACTTACGTCAGCACCATCAGGATCCCCATCCGCAGGATCCTGAACACGGGCCTGAGCGAGACCACCTCCGTGGCCATCCAGACCATGCTGAGGCAGATCATGACGGGCTTCGGGGAGCTCAGCTATTTCATGTACAGCGACAGCGATGCGGATCCCAGCGGGCCGGCTCCCAGTCAGAACGTGGAGGCCTCTGAGGCGCAGGGCGGAGGCGGGGGCACATCAGGCAGTGAGAATGCAGATGTCAGCTCAGGGGAGGTGTACGAGGGTGGGCACGAGGCGAGTTCCACTTCTGGTGCCAGGCGGGAAGGCCGCAATATGAGGGGCTCGGTCACTTTTGAAGAAAGCAGTTCTCTACCATTCCTTAGCCTTGCACAGTTTTTCCTCCTCAACGAAGACGACGACGACCAACCGAGGGGACTCACCAAAGAACAAATCGACAACCTCGCCATGAGGAATTTCGGCGAGAGCGACGCGCTGAAAACCTGCAGCGTGTGCATCACCGAGTACACGGAGGGCAACAAGCTGCGCAAGCTGCCGTGCTCGCACGAGTACCACGTGCACTGCATCGACCGCTGGCTCTCGGAGAACTCCACCTGCCCCATCTGCCGCAGGGCAGTCCTGGCTTCTGGCAACAGGGAGAGCGTCGTGTGAAGGGGAGCCGAGCCGACGGCCAAGCGAGCAGCTGGTGTGATAGTGATGGGCAAAGAAGTCACTTCCTTTTATGGCCACTTTTTGAGTGGTACCTCAGTGTATAGTAATGACTCGGAGTGGATCTTCCTCCCCCTCCCTTCATCGAAGCGTTTTTCTCTGGATTCAAGCTTTGGGAATTGGAAAGTTTCTTTAATTAGGGTTTTTTTCGAGTTCTAGTCGGTTTGGGTGTTCAATTTCACTTGTCCAAAGACATCTCCCCACTTCAAAAAAATTTTTTTTTTCTTTGTGAAGAGTATTAAGTTCTTTCTCCTGCCCAGCCCTTGCCATCCCAGTCCAATAAACAGTTTGTCCTCAAGATTGTGCTTCTGAGGAGTTCTTTGAGAAGTTATCCCAGCTCAGTGTCCATGAGTCATAGAGGAATTTTTGCAAGAAATCCAACTCTCTGAAAAAAAAATAATTTAATTGCACATTTGAACATACTTTTAATTTTTCCTCCTGGGTTAATATTGGACATGTCTGTGTAAATAACACTAATGTTAGCCCTTTCCCCATCACTATGGCACGCTGTAGGATGAGCTGTTAGCGTAATTGGGATATTTATCTTGTTGTGGAAATATAAGAATTGCCTATGCTTGTTTAAATAAAGGAAAAAAAAATCTGTTTTAAAATTGTAAAGCTTTTTTGTAGAAGCTCAGTACTTTTCCAATGCACTGTTGTACTAACGCATTAAGAATTAAAATTGTACCATGCTTGGAAATCAAGAATGCTTTTCATACAGACCCCACCACACAGAGAGAGCAAACTGAACACGAGAGAGAGCTGCTTTTGTGACTGTGTACCTGTCAGGAGCAGTGCATATCTGTACTATTTATGTGAACAGCTACTGTAACATAAAAACAGTTGGATTAGACATTTAATTGCATTTAAAAAAACAGAAATTAAATGTTATAATTGCAGTGTTTTGGCTCAGTAATGCCACCAAAAAAAAAAGATAAAAATTAGAAACTGTTCTAATGGCTGGTTATTTCTTGGTATGGTTGCAGTTATGGAGTAATACAAACCCATGTGGACTGGTTTGTTCACTGAGGTTTGTGCCCAGTTTTTCTCATCAGTTTTTACTCTCAATTTTTGAGGCAATGTTGTAACTTCAGCAAACAATTATGGAGAGGTTGGTTTTTAATTCTTCACGAGCTTCAACTGTCTTGGTAACCTCTGGATGTGTTCAGTGGTCTGATGTTGGTAGCCTGTGGTACAGGAAAGGACATCATTAATATTGGGCTACATTTAAAAAGGAGTGCACTGAAATGTGGAGCAGATTCTTGAGAATAACAGTAAAAACCCAACAAGCTCTTTATATTGCTGTTGGAAAGAATGAAAATGAATTTCTTCTCAAAATTGCGTACGTGATGTTGCAATTGAGAATTGGCTCATGTACCTCGACTCTCATCTCAGAGTGTGTGTGTGGGGAAACATCCTTCACCCTCAGCGACCCCTTCCTTGTTTTATTCTCTAAGGTTTTGGGTTTTTCCTGGCTTACAAGTGCAATGGGAAAGTGGTTTTTATTTATTTCCACTCCAGGACAGGAGTTCTGCAGGGTTATGAGCTGCTCTTGCTGGCTGGATGGGAAATGTTACTTGTTCCTCAGATGACAAAACCAAAGCTGGCCTCTTTTCCTAATTAAAACACATTTTTGGTGTTTTACAGTGGTGGGTACATAAACTGTAATCACTGCTCCAAGCCATTTTAACATCAGCTAGTTCAGGATCCCAAAATTCCTTATTTTTTCTCTGTGTGCATTTTGTGCTGTTGTTTCAGTGGGAAACCCTGACTGGCTGCTGAGCTCACTTTCCTCCTGGTGGGACACACCATCATGGCAGAGGGAACACAAGGGTTCTTTGGGAACAGAACAATCAGTCAACTCCTGGGTTTGGCTTTTTCCTTGGACGTGCATCACTGTAAAACTGGAGTTGGCTGTTGATTCTGGGTGCTGGGTTCTCTGTGCCAGAATTTCCCAGCAAAATAACACTTCTGAATTTCTCAGAGCAAATACTTGCTCTCAGCTGCTGTTTCCAGGCTTACAGAGGGTAGAATTAGAAGGAAAAAAATTCCTCTCTACATGAGTACTGTGTTAGATGTTGAAAGTCAGAGATGTTGATCTCAGACCAGAGCTGGTGAGCACCAGGAAGGGAGCCCATTATCCCAAACCCATGCAGAGCATGGCTGTGGTACCTGTCACCTCACCTTTCCCATGGAATTTCCACCTTGGTAGAACTGCCCTCACAGTTTTGTTATACCTTATAGCATGTCTTAACATTTTATCTTTCTGTAACAAGAGCAACTAATAAAATCTTGGAGGTTTCCCAAACGGTACCAAGAACAAATAATTTAATCTCAGTTTGGGAGACGTTGAGTGTTCTCCCTGGTTTCTCTGCCTTTCACAGTGCTGAGTGTGCTAAAGGGGCTGGGGGCTCGTCTGCAGCAAAAAACTTCTTTATGTAGCTCAGTTAATTAGGGTAATTAAATTTCTATTTATCTAAATTTAGATTGGAGTTAGGAAAAGCCAATATTAACATTTCAGTTGCTTACAAAACGTGAAACACTTTCATAATTAGAACTAATTTACATTTCATGAATTATTTTGATAGTGAACATGTGTATTTAGCTCTTCCCTCGGTTGGGTTTTTTTGTATTTCTGGAGGGATGCAGCATCTTCACTGGTGCCTGGAGGGGTGTGAAGGGTTAAAAGGGCGAGTTTTGGCACGTTCCTGGGCCTGGTGGGCAGGAGTGATGGCTTTGGAGAGGCAGAGCGCTGTGTCCTGGGTCACAGTGCCACCGTGTGGGATCTGCCTTCAGCACCAGCGGGATTCCTTGCGGGAGCAGCAGCTTTTATTTTGGTGTCGAAGGATTCTCCTTGGCATTGCCCGAGCCAGTGGTTACAAGTTGTTTTTTTTTTTTTTTCCCAAATATCCAGACTCCTGCTGGGAATACCTGGTGTGTGAGCTTCATTCCTTTCTGCCAGGACACACCCCTGCCCACAGCAATGACAGCGGTCACCGGGCCAAAGCCTTGTGACAAACACAGTTTTCATAATTACATTAGTTACCAGTTGCTGTTAGCTCATATTTTAATTCACATTGTGAACCAACACAGACTTTGGGTGCTCACTTTAATTTTATTATTTTTTTTTTAATTTGGGCCTTTATCTGTGAAAAGACTGAATTCCTGGTGCTGGTTGGATTTCCCTTTCACGTGCATATTTTTTATTTCTCCGAACAACTCGGGATTTTTCGCAGAGAACTTGGAGGCATTTGTTTTAGAAACGATTTCATTATGTAGGTATTTCATGCATAGAAATGAGGGAATTTTAAAGGCCTTTTGTCGGAAGCGCTGCCGTGCGGGCACAGCAGCTGCAGGACACAACATCCTCCGGGTCTGAAGGAGCCGTAATTGTCCATTGTGTCGCCTTGCAGACGAGGGGCTTTCCCACCAGAGCTGGCACAATGGCCCATAATGAGTGGCATCCCAGTTTCCCGTCACTTGTCTGGGTTATGCAAATGTGGGACTCCAAAGGCCTCTTCTCCCGGGTGGATCCGCGGGGGATAAACACACCCCGGTGGTCTCATCTTAAAAATGAGGGGCTGGATAATGCGGGGGGTGAGATGTGCAAGTGAGGCTCAGGGGGGTTCTGAACCTTCACACAGCAGCACAAACCTCCATCCCTTCACACCACAGCACAGAACTCCATCCCTCATCCTAACAATGAGGGGATGGATAATGCAGGGGAGTGAGAAGAGGTGCAAGTGAGGGTCAGGGCCGTTCTGAACCTTCACACCACAGCACAGACCTCCATCCCTCATCCTAACAATGAGGGGATGGATAATGCAGGGGGTGGGTGAGAAGATGTGCAAGTGAGGCACGGGGAGGTTCTGAACCTTCACACCGCAGCACAAACCTCCATCCCTTGTCTCATCCTTAATTTTAGGATGGTTGTGTCCATGGGAGTGGTGTCCTGGTTTGGGAAAGGGTCTGTGTGGGCAGGAGAGGAGCCGAGGAGGAGCCCAGCTGTCAGAAATGTCTGTCTGCTCCTCTGCCGTCTCCCAGGAGGAGGAGCTTTGGATGGAGGTTGGCTTGGAGCCACACGGAGGGAATTTATAACAACTCCAGAAGTATTTCCAGCCCTCATGTACAGTAGGGTTTTTGTTTACCCTCCACTTGGGGGGGGAAGCAGGAGGCTGAAGAGACACAATTAATGGTAACGTACCCAAAGTACAAATAAGTAGTCGTGTGTTAAAAAAAGAGGTTTGCATCTGTTGCTCCTGGGCTTCCCAATCTCTCAGATAGACTGTATCTCCTTTTTCTTGTGGGGAAACATACCATTGGATTTATTTGATTTATATTTTGGTTTTATTCCCTTTAGCTACCATATTTGAGCCCCTTTCTGGATTTCACTGTGCTGGGAAGCCTGTTGGTTGGGAAGCCCTGAATTCCACTGTGAATGTAACACTTTGTTATTTTTTCCTTAATTTTTTTTCTTCTTTTTTTTTTTCTTTTTTTTTTGGTACAGTGCTTTACATTTGTTTATACTGGACTTGTTTAATACAAAGTGGTACTCGGAGGCACAGTTTGACCAGGTTTGCCAGCTAACACTTAGGAGGAGTTTGTTCCCTATGTAAGGTGTTATAATGCAAATTTCAATAGACTCAATAAAATGCATGAAGCGTTCATTTTGTGCTCTATCATCACTCCTTGGGTTTATTCTTATGGTGGGAATGCACTGGAGTACATGGATGTGGTAGGAATTTATTTCCATTTCCTCCATACACCTAACTCCTTGAGGCAGGAAGGAGCTGGAATGGTACCAAATTAACTTCTGGGAAGAATTTATTGCATTAGGACATAAAACTGAAAAAATGAATCCCTCTATGTCCCAGACTTTGTCAATCTGGCAGTGGCTGATGTAGGATACAAAAGCAGCATCTGCAAGTTATTTTCCAAGGAAAAGCTGTGACTCCAGGTGCCCATGTGAACCAGGGCCCCGTGCAGGGCTGTCAGGGCTGAGTCTTGCTGCAAATCCAGCCAGGATTCCAGGAAAATCTCACATGTGGCTTAAAGCTCCGTCCTAAAATTAGCAGCTGAGGTATGTGCAAGCACTTAGTGGAGTGGGAAGGAAGTTTTTTAGGGTGTGGGGAGCTGTATTTATTATCCATGCTTCCCTCCCCTCAGCCCCGTTCCTCGGGTAAGAAGTGGGAGCTGCTCGCCAAGAACAGCACGATGGCATTGGTGCAGAAGAAGGGACAGGAGGGTGTTGTGTCCCTGAAAAAGGACATTTTGGGTGCCAGGGCAGGGGCTCAGTGTCACAGCTGGGCTGATGCTCCTCAGCACTGCCAAGGATGCTCAGCAAGGAGAAGCTGTGAGCTGCTCAGGGGAGGCATGGAGTCAGGATTCTGCTCCAGCTTCACTCTCCATAGGGAGAGCTCTTGGATAAAGGGGTTTTTACTCATTCTCACGTGTTTCTTGCTCTTGGAGTGTGCAGTTCAGTCTGAAACTGGGTGTTTAACACAGGTGTTAGCTTTGATTTCAGTGACTTTATTCATGAAGTGACTCCCACTGTTTGTGTATCAGGAGCTCTTTGCCTGCTTGTTGTCTCCAGCCCCTCATCTCCCTCCAGGATCTCCTTCAGTTTGGGATTTGTTCCTCAAAAACTCTTGATCAACCCCCGAATTGCTTAAAGAGCCTTGGCACTCACGTGTGACTGACTTCATCCCTCTGTTTATTTTCTTTAATATATTTGAGGTCTTTGTCCTGACCTGTAAAACTTTATATAACCTTGTTCCTCCCTCTTGGTGCTTAAACTCTGTAACCTTTTACATTGTCTTACTCCTCCCTTCAGGATATATTTCCAGGGCACATCCAGACCTTTTCTGGGGAATGTTTGGCTGCTTTGCTGGTCCTGCTGGTGGGTGGGAGGAGAAAGGTTGTATTTTGTGACCTTGTGCATCCCAGAGTGATGGAGGGGGGGAAGGAATAGCCATCCTTTTGGGGGCTTCTCCCCTTTTTCTGACCCCTTCTCAGTGGGATGGAGTGTTTGGAAAGAGAAGGGGGGAGAACAGCACAGGCTTGCTGCTCTTTCTTGCCCTTCCCAGCTGTTTCAAGTGTGATTGAACTTGTTCTGGGACTTTTAACATCATAAATCTAAACTCAGCTGTGTTATGGCTCCCTAAACTCTTACTATAAATTTATGTAGGGAAAATTAACCCTACTTTTTAGTCTTGGACTGGCTGTGCATTGTCTGTGACACTAATGAGATGCTGCTGCCACATGCTCCAACTGTGCCCCTGAATAAATCCCCTGCTAAGCCAAGCATGTGAAAATCCAGGCGTCAGGTCCCCTCAACAATGATTAATTACTTCATCCCACATTTGTGGAGGGTTCCTTGAGCTCTGGCACCCCACACCAGCAGGGCTCTGGGATTCCAAGGAAAAGGGTTGCAAGGTGGTGCTGGTGTTGGGGATGCTGAGCTGCAGCACATTCCCTGTGCCCCTGGCACAGCCAGGAGAGGAGCCAGCCCAGGATGTGTCCAGCAGGGATGTGTTTACACTGGTTTGAGTTCTCAGGATGCATTTGCAGAATGTGATTTCTCCAGGTTGAAAATTTGAGCCCAGTGGATTTTAGCTCTGAAGCATCAGTTTTGCTTGTTGTTTCCTGTAAAAAATGCCATAAAGGACAAAGTGCCTGGTTTGGTTTCTTGGCTTTAATACTGTGTTTAATCTTTCTTTTCAGAGCAGTGGAACAGCTCTGGCGCCTCTCCAGACCCAAACCCCAGGGTTTGCCCTGTGTCTGCAGAGCCAGACCTTGGCTGGTCAGTGGGTTTGGAGGTACCAGAGTGTTTATAGGGGTAAAAACCTCGAAATAACTTCATTTCAGGAGCCCATAAAGTTCCTCTCCAGAGCAGAGATTTATGGAATGGAGGTGGGACCAGTGTGTGCCTGCCCTGAGCACTGTTTGCTGCTCATCATGCAGGTGAAGGGCTGGAAAAAATGCAGTGGAAGAAACAGGTTAATCTCTCTGGGTACTGCTAAACTAAACTAAATAAATCCTAAATAAACTTGGAAATGACTCAGCCTTTGCTGCTGGCACCTTTGGGATGGTTGTGTTTTAGTTTGTAAAGGCACATCTAAATAAATCGAAATGTTTATGGGATGGAAGAGGCTGGGAAGTGCCCTGAGAGCCGTTCACTGCCAGCTGGCATCAGGCAGTGCTGGTTGTCCATCTTCCCTCAAAGTGTGACATGGCCGGGAGGGAAAAGGGTGGAAAAGATGGAAAGGGATGAAGGACAGAGTATGATGGGAAGGGGAAAACGGGAATTAAACTGAAGGAAAACTGAAGGGTGAAAAAAAAAAAAGCGTTTTGAACTGTGCTCATCTGGGTGGGATTAAACATCAACACAGGTGGAAGAAGAGAAGGGCTGGGAGCCAACCCACGGAGATGCCGGTGGTTGTGAGGATGCAGAGCAGATCCAGGAGGGACTCGGGGGCACAGTCCGGGTCCCGGGGGGCCCAGGCGCTGCTGGGGCGATGCGGTGCCGGCCACGTACACCGGGGCCGGGCCGGCCTGAGCGATGCTCCAGATGAGACGGGAACAGATTCACAAGCACCAAATCGCGATGCTGGGCGGAAAAGGAGCGTGCCAGAACAATAGCTGGAGCCTGCCAGGGCGGCGCGGGGGGGACATGGGGCCCGGGAGGGGCTTTCTGCACCATCCTGCCCAAAAATCCCCCGGACGCCGCTCGCGTTTCCAGGGCTGGCTGCAGGTGATTGGGAGAGGCTCCTTTAGTGCGGCTGCTGTGCCAGAACAGAGAGCGCGGCTGAAGGCAGCACAGCCCGAGCCTCAGCCGGCACAGGGCTCGCATTCCAAAGGCAATCCTGCCTCCTGCATCCCCAGGGTAAAGGCAAAGGCAGTCCAAAGATAATCCATGCTCCTGAGTCCCCGGGGCAATGGCAATCCAAAGGCAATCCCCTCTCCTGCATCCCCGGGGCAAAGGCAATCCTGCCTCCTGCATCCCCAGGGCAAAGGCAAAGGCAATCCAAAGGCAATCCTCGCTCCTGCATCCCCAGGGCAAAAGCAAAGGCAGTCCAAAGGCAATCCCAGCTCCTGCATCCCTAGGGCAAAGGCAATCCTGCCTCCTGCATCCCCAGGGCACAGGGAAAGGCAATCCAAAGGCAATCCTGCCTCCTGCATCCCCAGGGCAAAGGCAAAGGCAGTCCAAAGGCAATCCCCTCTCCTGCATCCCCAGGGGAAAGGCAAAGGCAATCCCCTCTCCTGCATCCCCAGAGTTTTCTGTTCCTGCATCCCCAGGGATTTCTGCTCCCGCCCCGGAGCCATCTCGGGCTGCCCCCACCCCGGGGTGCTGATGCTTTGGGGTCTCTCTCCTCGCTCTCATTTCCCCCTCCTTTCCCCGCTCCCCTGGGCCGTGTTTCCCTAAAATCTCATCCCAAATCTGCCTTTCCTTGCTCTCCCCGCTGCCGGGACGAAGTGGTTTCTCGCTGGCATTTAAAAAGCCAAAGGGCAGCGGCGCATCCCGAGCCCATCCCGGTGTGCTCTCCCTCCCCCGAGCGATGCTTTGGGGGGCACAGGGACCCTGGTCGGGGCACAGGGACCCCGACAGCCCAGCCCACCCACCCTGAGTGCGCCTGGAGCAGCCCCGGGAAGGGATCTTTCCCGAATTGTTGTTTTGAATAAGGACAGAGAAGCAACGGCTCTAGGAAAGATTTGCATTTCAACGCGGGGATGATTAAAAAATAAAAAATATCTCCTGCCACTCCTCAGTGCATCGTTCAAGCCCTTCAAAGGAGCTCGAAAATGGGTGTTTTGCCTTTTTTTTGGCGAAGGATTGTAATACTTAAATCCTGCAAAAAGAAAACAGATGGAGAAGAAGACAATGGAAGAAAACAAACCCAGCTCAGAGCCCTCAGGGAGAGGAGCAGTGGCCGGGCACAGCAGTGCCCAGCTTGTGTACACATTGCACATCCACAGAAAGATATATTTATCTCTGAATCTATGTGTAAACTTAAAAAAATCAATAGATAGATAGATGCCTTTTGCACATATTGGTCTAAATCATACGTAATGAAAGCTATTAAATTAATACCAAACATTGACATGTGGCTCATGTTTGATATATAAAACATACTTGTCATTATATATATTTAATATGTAAAACACACATGTGTTTTGCAGCACAAATATCAGCTATTATATCTAATTAACTTGGTTTGATCCATGATATTTCAATGTTAATGTGCAAATAGATATCTAAATACTGAACCACTGTGTTATAGTAATGAAAACATCTTTTTATTTTGTTGTGGTTTGGTTTGGACTCATCCACAGCCTTTTTTTGTGGAAAAACTCAGGGTTTTTTCCGATGCAAAATGCTTTTCTTCCCATTTATCCATAAATTAGGGGCAGATCCAGCAGCCCGGCAGAGCAGGAGGAGGTCACTGGTGCTGCCTCAGCCAAGCTGAGAGGGGATTTCCAGTGGGCCCGTGCACAAAAACACTTTTGGAGATGCACATACATACATATATATGTATACATATGTATATACACATACATACATACATGTATACATATATATATATATAAATTTCTGTGGAATTTGTGGGGATGGGCTGTGCTGAGCTGCTGCTCCTGGGGGTGCTGGAGCAGCAGCAGGGCGGGGTGTCCCCTCCATCCCCTCTCTGAGTGTCCCCATGGATGCACAGCCCACTTTTACTCCAGCACCCTCCCAATTCCCCCCCGACTTTCCAGTCATCCCAAGAAAATAATTTTTATATCAAGCTAAAATTGCCACTGAAGGGAATTCAGTGCTTCCCTCTCTCAGGAATAGTTTTGCAGCATTCCCTCTCCTTGCTCTGTCCCTGCATGCACAGCACAGAGTCCTCTGGAGGAACTCACTGCTCTACTCTCATCCCCTTTGAATCTCTGTTTACCATCTCTTATCTCCTGATGGGGTTTTTTTTAAACACTATTTGCAGTAAATATCCCCAACTTGAAAAAGGGTTGAGGTGAGCATTAAAAAAAAAACAACAAACCTGAGTTATATGAAATTAATGCACATGTCAGCTTTCATCTAATGGCAATTAAAGCACCTCATATAAACAAATCATTAATAGAAACCCCTGGATAAAAGCTGTGTTTTCAGTGTCTCACAGCCTCTGTAACCTCACTCATGAACTATCATCCCCGATCTTTCCCAACCTTCCCATAATTTCTTTTATTGTCACAATTATTAATTCTCCTGTGACCAGGAGGTACCTGGAAGGCCTCATTGTGCCCTTCAATCACTGCCTAATGGAAGAAATAATATTAATGATGCTTAAAAATAGCCCTGGTGCTGTGGCTGTGCTAGAACCCCATGGAGTGAAGATACTGCAGCCCCTGGAGGTGTTGGGTGGTGAAATCCAGACCCAAAGCTGCACCCAGGGGAATGAAAAACATCCAGGAGGCTCCAGGCTCATCCTGAGCTCCCTCTGGGCACCCAGATGTTCTCAGGGGTGGATTTAAAAATAATTTTTACCTCTAAATGCCTCAATGGGACAAGGACCATTCACTTCCATCTGTGACCCTTCACAGCTCATGGGAACATCTCCCCTGTTCGGTTCCACGACTCAGCCTTTCCTCAAGGTGCATCAAACACTTCATAAAAATAATCCCCAGGATATTCCCTTGCCTCTCCAGCCCCTCGGGAGAGTCGGCAGCATCTGGGAAAGCTGCTGAGAACCATGACCAGCCATGAGGAGAGACCTGGCAAAACACAGCAACAAACCCCTTTTCTTTTTAAACTGGTTTATTCTACACAAATCTTTTAAACAACATTCATAAAACATTAATTACAAAAATGTGCTAATATGGGGTAGGTTTCTTTCTTTTTGCTTTTTTTTTTTTTAATTCCAACAACCAGAAATTCACATTTTGAAAGGATAGGCATACTTTTAAGAGACACATTCACTTTACTTCCAGATACAAAATTTTCAGGGGTTATAAATCACTTACAAGGAGCAGATGTAAAAAAAAGAAGAAAAGAAAAAAAAAAGGAATAATTTTAAGCTTCAGGATCTGATTTCAGCATTGAATTGAGCAGCTGCTTTTGGACCACTGGCTCTGCTGCTCTGCCCAGGGTGCCCAGCAGGCTTGGGCACCTCCCAGGACCAATTTCAGAGCCACACACAGCTCCTGCTGCTCCAGAGCCTGGAGCACTGCAGAAAAAAAATGGGATTGCAAAGCTACCAACGGCATTGCAGCCTTTTATTGAGTCTTTCTAGTGGGTACAGGCATGGAGAGGGTGCATCCCACCCCAAAAACCCACGGGCAGGCTGTTTTCCATCAACAGTGGGAGCAAATGCCAGCTGTGACAGGGCACGGCTTTGGAATCTGCTGAGCAGGGGGATGGCAGCAAGCTTGGAGGTCCTGCTTCAAAAAACAATTACCCAAAACGGCCAAAATTCAAGCCTCCACCCTGGTGCTCTCATGTGGAGCCAGCTCCAAAATCCACCCATCTGAAAGCAAATATTTGGCTTCATCCTGCAGGATTTCAGGGCAGGGGAGGGAGACCGGGGTAATTTCCTAATTGCCCTCAGCCTCCCCAGAAAAAAAAATCCTGCCTCTGGCTCTAACGGGTTTAAAGGGCTGAAACAGGATCTGCTGGGAAAGTTCAGGCCTGGGGAGGTCGTGTTCTTTCCCAAAAGGATTGGGTTGAACAGCCAAATCCCAGCCGGGTTCAGGCAATTTGGCCACGGCCCACCAGGAGGGGAGCATCACCTCGGTGCAGAAACCTGCTCCAGTAAACAACTCATCTCACACACCACGAGTAAAAAATCTACAAAAAAGGACAAAGAAAGAGCTGGATTCCTTGGTAAAACTACCCCTAAGTCTTGTCTCTAATACTACAGGGGGGGGCTACATTACTGGGCTAGGTGGAGGTGGGTGCAAGGTGAGCCTTGGGGAGTGGGGTACAAAAAGAGGAGAAACTTTGGAGGTACAAAGCCTCCCCTAAAGCCATGTTTTGCAGAAAACAGGAGGGATTTTGTGTCTTTCAGCTGGGAGGATGGATCCCAGCCCTGCACCTGCAGGGTTTCACCACCGAGGTTCACGGGAAAAGGGGACGTGGGGACACTCGCAGGGTCTGGCCTTGAGGGGAGAGCACTGAGGGCACAGCAAAATATTTGCAAAAATAAATTTACAAAGCCCCCCCTGACAGGGGCTGTGTAGGTGGTCCCACTAAAGCCCAGTGATAACCTCCCTGTCACCAGGGCTTAAGTCACCAGAGGTAAAGGACCTGGAGCAATGGCACAGGGTCACCTCCACAGACCAAAGCCGTCTCAGAGCTCCATCTTTGTGTTTGCTTTCCTGCCAAGGGCTCTCAAAAAGAAAGAAAACAGCTTTATTTTGGTTTGTTACTTGCCCATAGAACCCTTCTCTGTGCCAGTTCTGTGCCTGAGCACCTCGGAGGAGGATTTAAGGAGTACTTGTCAACCACATTGTTGTCCCCAAAGGTTACAAGGGTGGCTTGTAAGCACCCAAAAGAGCTGCTCAAGTCCGTGTTTGGTGGCATAAAGGTGGAGGGAGGGGGCTGGCTCTGCTTGCCTTGGCTTTCAAAGTCGTTCCAATTTTCTGCTTCCAGCTGGAAAAGGAGAAGCAGACTCTGCCAGCATGGAAATAATTGAAGCTAAAATAATCAAGGTGACCCCAAACAAAACTGTGGGGTGCAGGAGCACACAGAAAAGCCAGGAATGGTTTGCAGGGAAAAATGGAGAGACAGCAAAGGTCTCAGCTGGATCTGTCCCCCTGCATTCAGAGGATTTGATCCGAGTTCACTTTTATCCAGGTGAGGATTAAATGGCCACTTACAGATGCAAGTGTCAGCCAGGGTTCAAATCCAGAGCAGGGTTCAAATCCTCAGCACCAAATCAGGCTGCCCAGAGCAAGCTGCCCTTGGCACCCACGTACCAAAGAGAGCCTCAGCTGCCACACAGAGCATTCCCATGGCACTGCCAGGGAAGGGCAGGAATGTCCTTGCCCAGCTGCTGGCCACCTCCCTGCTGGCTCAGCCCAGGGGGTGATGAAGCTCCTTGAGTGGCAACCCCAAAGCACCACCACGGTGGGAGGCAGAGCCAAAACCTCCTGAAATTGGGGGCCCCCAAACCCCACAGTACCACAGCAGACCTGCAAAAACCCTCTGCTTGGCTGGCAAATTAGGATGTGGCCTTCCCACAGCTCCCACAGCAGAGAAATGTTAGGAAACCTCAACCCCAGCCAGAGAGAGGCCAGAATTTGATAAATTTAAGCTCTGAGACTTTGAGACTTGTGTTTGCCTGGCTGCAGGACCTCAGGGCAGGGCAAGCTGCAGTGAAGCAGCTCCTGCATATTGTTTTAAAACTGAAAAAAAGCTCTAAGCCATGAATCATGGAATTTCCCAGGCAGCTCCCAAAGCCCTGCTACCCTTCCCATCATAAACACAACCATCCCTGGAGCCCTTCCAGCTCAGCTGTCCCCCTCCATCCCTCAGCCAGAGACAGAGGAGTTAAACCCAATGCCTCACTCTGCTATAGAATAATAACAATTTAAAAAAAAAAAAAAGAAGACAACAAGTTGGTTTTGAACACCCTTAAGGTAAAGATTTAAGAGGCAGCCCCAGCCCAGCCCCAGCAGGCGCTGCTGGGACACGTCCTGTGCTCACTGCACACTTACATAAAGCTCTGCAGCTCTGCAAACAGCCTGGCCACGGGGTGAAGTGGGGCCCTCCCCATTCCTTTTCACCCTTTTCCCACCCAAGGGGCTCAGCCCACTCCCCTTCCCCTGCTGGCTCCCAAAGCCTGGAGTGCTGGGCTCCCCCTTCCCTTCCCAGAGCAAGGGAGCAGGGCAGGAATCACAGCCTGGCACTCGCAGGGGAGGCAGAAGGTTGGGGTTTTAATTAGAAAACTGAGTAAAAGGCAGCCCCAAAAGGGATGTGGATGTGCTGGCCTGGGACAAGATGACCCTGATGGAACAGGAGGGGCTTTGAGATGAATTTTTTACAGCAGTTAGGGACACATTTGGTGTCACACCACCAGAGCACCACAGGCTGAAGGGATGTTTCAGAGAGCTGTGCAACCCCTCCCTGTTCACAGACACTCCAACCAACCACACAATCCCACCTCTCACATGCAGAAATCCCTACAAACTGCCTGGTATTCAAAAGGGCCAAACTAGACCCACAACAGCAGCAGCAGCAACCTGACAAACAAGCCCCAAATATTCCCTGTATGTTGACACTGCTCCAACCTTTGCCCTTCCCATTCCCACCTGTGTTTGCTGATGAGGAGACCTTTCATGGCTGTTGTCCAAATCTGCCTTCTCTGCTGCAGAATGTCCCCACCAAGGGCAGGATTTCGACCAGACAAGGACACTGAGTGTGGGTTTGGGAGGCTGGTACCAGGGATGGGATAGGATGAGGGGTGGCTTTTCCTGACCAAGCTGGGGTGGCCAAGAAAGCACCATCCTCACTGGAGGATCAATAATAAAAGCCATGGGGAAAGATCAAAATTTAGGGGGGACAGACGTGGGTGCCAGCACCTCTCCTGGGCTGACACAGTTGCTGGGCTAAGCACCCCCCTTGCACTGAATGCAGATTTCTCCCAGGGCAAAGACCTTTGCAGGCATATGGAGCAGTTAAAGCAAGTGGAATTCTGCAGAAATTTGGGATTTGAACCGTAAATCACCTTAGGAGCCAGGGAGGCTTTGCCACACAAAGTCTGGGTGCAGCCATCAGTGGGCTCTGCTGTGCAGCAGCTCCCTCAGCCCAGATGGGGTTTGGAGACAGCTCTGCTCATGCTCTGCTTGCTCTGAAGAAGCTACTTCTGGAATTTAAATCTCTCATAACCTCTCCTTTGGGGGGCATTAAGGTCCAAAATACGATTTAATGAACTTCATCAAACTCCAATGTTTAATTAATGCCCCAAAACTCGCCGGAGTTACAACGAGGAGTTTTTTATTTCCTCCAGCTGTTAGAGGGCTTTGAAGCTGCCCCACTGCCAAGGCCCCCACCCAAAAAGCACCACATTAATGCCCTGCCCTAGGCTCAGTCTGGCAGATCCCAGCTGGAGCTGGGGTTCTGTGGTTCAAGCCCTGCAGCTTCATCTGCCTCCCGTGGCTCCCAAAACTCGGTGATGAGCCACAGCAGACAATGCAATGCAGGCCATGAAGGGTAAGAACAGTCGTGGAAAAGTGTATCCAAGAAAGGGACAAGTAGACATCTCATTTTATATCATAAACAGACACGTCACAACACACCAGGTAATTTTCCAGCTCGTACGGGGACGGAAGGGCCACAAAACCACAAGACCTTACAATGCATCAGCCAACAGGGGTCAAAAACAGGGCCAGAGGGACATGCAGGGTCCTGAGCCTATTATATACAAAAGTCCCACCACTGCCAGTGGGAGGGGCCTCCATTGAGCCCAGATTTCCACAGCAAAACATGTCCTGGGGTTACAAACCCCCACGCTCGCCCAGAGACCAAGGGATGATTCCCACCACACACATCCCCCTTCAGAGATCTCAGTCTTTCAGTGGCAGGTGAACAAAATGAAAATCTGGTGAAAGGATGGGTTTGCAGTCAGGATAAATGTGAGTTTTGTTTCTTGCTCTCTCCCAGGAAAAGGTTCCCCAGTCCCAGCTGGCTCCTTGTTCACACAGGGACCCACCAGGGCAGGAGAACTTCCCTTCTCACTCATTAGCCACGCTAATTAACAGTCCCTGGGAATGATCATAGAATCATGGAATGGTTTGAGTTGGAATGGACCTTGAAGTTCATCTCATTCCAGCCCCTTGCCATGGGCAGGGACACCTTCACTACCCCAGGTTGCTCCCAGCCCTGTCCAACCTGGCCTGGAGCACTTCTAGGGACGGGGCAGTCACATCTTCCCTGGGCAATTTGAATTTCCACAATTTTCTGTGGGCAGTGATGGATTCCTGCCCGAGGCTGAGCTCTGCTGCCACTCAGTGTGGTGGGTATCCACTGGCTGTGTGATTTCCTTGCACTCTCTCCCCTCTCCCCCTGGATCAGCACTGACCCTGCACCAGCTCAGTGACAACACACGGGCTACGAGTTAAATGCTACTGGGGCTGTCAAACCCTTTGGAAAACTGGGATTCCCCACCAATACTGACTCATGCTTATTGCTGCATAATACACAACTGGCCCCCAAAACCAGCAGTGGCACCCTGTGCCCGGAGCATCCCCACACCCATGGGTGCCCCAGCAGAGAAATCACCTCCCAGCACAGAGCTGACCCACAGCACAGGGGCTCTGTCCCAACCCTGTGTGCCTCAAAGCCCCCAAAATGCCCATTTTGGTGACAATCCCATGGATTTGCCCCACCCAGAGCTGGGGCTCTGCGGGCTGTGCAAGGAGCTGCCCCTCTCTTCTGGCAGCTCCAAAAGCCCAACCATTAATCGCTGGGTGGGAAAACGGAGGTGGAAAGCAGCCAAGGGACCTGCTGGTCTCATCCAGGCGTTTTTAAGGCATATTTTGCAGGAAGGGTGTGCTCCCGCGTGACTCCCATGGCTGGAGCCAGCCGAGCTCCCTGTCATCCCAGCTGCAGCTCCCTGGGGGTGTGGGAGAGCAGCGGGAAAGGAGGAAAGAAGAAGATGAAAGCGGGACTGGCTGACATTTATTTGGTTTGTGCATCAGAATAAAGCAGCGTTTCCTCCTCTTCGGATCTCTGGCTCCAAAACAGCCCCAGGTGCTGGACGGGGAAGGGGCTGTCTCACTTGGATGTGACACCCGCGTGACACTGGAGGAGGATGGACAGCTGCAAGGTTCAACAAGTTCCATCCGTGGCCTGCTTGGAAAAGGCATTTATTAGCTGTAAACCTCTGTCGTGACGTATAGAAAACCAGGGAGAGGAGTGGGAGCTCGATCAAGTTTGAATCCTGGTGAGAGGTTCTCCTTAGAAAAAATGGTTAGAGGGGGAGAAAAAAAAAAAAAAAAGAAAAGAAAAGAAAAAAAAAGGTGGCTTGGAAATCAAAACTGTCCCAAAAAACAAAACAAAACAAAACAAAAAAAAAAAAAAAAAGAATTTCTGCTAGTTAAAAGCCTTTAACTAGAAGAACTTTTTTGTGTTTTCTCCTTTACAAACATAGTGCATCTGCGATCACTGGGAATTCCGGTCCGTCTGGGAAAGGGGCTGTGCCTGGGGCTATGGAGAGGCTGCTGGTGTCCCGGGAGGAGCCGGGAGCCGTGTCACCGTGTGTGTCACATGTGCGCTTCGGAGGCCGGGCAGCCCGGCAGCAGCTCCCCGTTCACCACCGCCTCCGACACCAGCATCTTGTCTTTGCCCGAATCCAGGCGCTGCTTCTTCAGCATCCTCTGGTGGACCAGCGGCACCACGGAGAGCACCAGGCCGCCGATGATGGGCGGCACCCCGGCAAAGTAAAAGGCCGCGTCGTAATTCCCAAAATAATCGTTGAGGTATCCTGGAAGAGGTGAGAGATGAAGTTAGAGCCTCGTCAGGCTAATGAGCTCATTAGTCTAATGAACTGCTTGTTCCTGCCTTCCAGCGCGGTTTGCGTCACCCACCCAGATTTGGGGAGATTTGGGTTTTTAAAATAATATTTTTTTTTTCTTCCATTCGCATTTCTTGGAGTTTTTACGCCCTGGATTAAAGGATGTGTGCAGCCAGCACTGTGTACCAAGGGAGTGGAGAAGGAAAGCCTCAGCCATCCCTCCCGTTTCACCAGAACAGGACACGATCGACCACATCCCAGACAATCCCAAATGCAAGCTGAGACATGCTAAACCCAACACTTCTTCCCAGAGCTTGCCAGCAGTGGGAAAAGTGGGCAGGGGCTGTTCCTCTGCTGATTGTCTCCATTTGGAAGCCCTGCCCTCAGGGATATTTTATCTCCAGCTGTGAAATACGTGCTGCCAGTTACAAACAATGGCCTAGCCTTTAAAACCCAACAAAGTCCTGCATTTGTCTGGCAAGTTCAAACACAGCCAGGCATCCTTGGAGAATAACACAAGGCCATTGATCAGGGCTAGAAAATCCCGCTGAGTATCTCCTGTGTGGACACTTCCCTGGGGATTAGGCTGATGCAAAGGGCCCCTTCACACAGCAAGCCCCACTCAGGGGGTCCTGGTGCAGCCCCCTCCCAGTGAGAGCTCTGTGACCCCCATGTTCCCTCCCCAGGGTGTTGAAGTGAACTTTGCTGCCGGAAGCAGAGAGATTGGAGAGATTGGATTTATCCAGCTTTGGCTTAGCTCTGCTGGTGCAGAGGTCCTGCTGCTCAGGGGCAGCTCTGGCAAAGCCCTCGCTGCTAAGGATGGTGGGGTTATTGCTGTGCTGAAACACAGATCTTTCTTGTGGAGGCTCAGGTGTCTCCATCTCCAAGTTCAATTCCATCTAAAAGGACTTCTAGAAAATTATTATCTGCTGATTTCTAGCTCTGTCAACAGGAATCAGTTAATGTGACCTTGGCTCACTGTTCCCCTAATGATCACCTTCCATCAGCCTTGACATACCACAGGACGTGGCATGGAGTGATGCCACCCCCATCCCTCAACCTGCACGTCACCTGACAAACCAGAAAACTCCAACCAAGCACTTCTGGTCTCACACCCAAACACCACCATGGGTGAAAGCTGCCACCAGCATCTCCCTCTCAACCTCTGGGTGCTGGTGCAGCCCCGTGGGGTTACCAACCTGCTATGGGCGTGCCTGCAGTCATGGGCACGGCCATCAGCCCCATGAGGTACCCTATGGCCTGGGATGCCTGCATGGGCCCCACCAGCTCGAAGGCAATGGGGGCCATGATGGTGGTGAAGAAGCCGTCGCAGAGGCCGAGGAAGAGGCAGATGACAATGACGCCCTCAAAGCCTCGGCACTGGGGGATCATCATGCACAGGAGGCCCAACAGCATGAAGGATGCAACCTGGGGGGACAGAAATGGGTGTGAGAGTGGGGATGGAGAGCAGGGAGAGTCATGGAGATGACACTGAACAGGTCAATGTCACTGCTGCCTCCCCCTGGACCCAGCAAAGCCATCCAGCTGCTGCTCCTGTCTCAGAGAGGCCCTTAAGAATAACCTTTTAAGAAGGGTTAAGAAGGATTAGCTGCTGGATTAGCTGCTAGATTTCAGCAGTTTGTTCTTCAAAAACCACAAGGAGGTGAAAGGGTGTCGGTAGTTTGGGAAGAGTTGCTACCATGGAGTTTGCTGAACGGACACTGATCCCTCAGGTCAAGTGTGTAACTCCTCTCACACATTTCTGTAGTCAGTTTTCTTCCCTCACAGCAGACAATGGTTGGTAAAGGCTTTGTGATTGACAGTTATTAAGCAGAGTGTGGACACTGAGGTAGAGATACCATCCCTGCCCTGCTGTGGTTGGCCAGCACCTCCACAGAGGGTTGGACACACCAAGATTTACCTGCAGGTAAATCTTCTTCAGCCCAGGAATGCAGTCACCAATGCGGCCCGAAACCAAGCGGCCCAGCCCCGACATGGCCCCGAGGCAAACCAGGAGGATCCAGTCCTTTTTGGTTTCCTGAAATCGCTTCTCCACGTATTTGACCTAGGATGGAGAGAAGGACACATGGATGTGAAGCTGCAGTACGTTGATCCCTCTCATCTCCCCAAAAGGGATGAGGTTTCCTGCAGAGGGCTCATGCATTTGGGGTGGTTGTGTGACCCTTGTGTCCACACCACATTGACCACCCACCCCAAACCCAACAGGCCCTTCCTCTCCTGCTACTGATGCTGGTGGATCTTAGGAGTGCTGGGAAGTGACCCTGGCCTACCCTGGCACTGAGGGCACAGAGAGGACACACAAAACCACCACAATTCCTGTTTACAGGATGTGCAGCAGTTTCTTGGCTTCAAGGCTTTTAGTACCCCTGCCCCTACTGCCCATCCCCACCTCCTCCCTCCTCACTCTGGGCAAAGGGACCTCCAACCTCCCCTTCCAGCCCCAGCCACGGCTCTCACCAGGTGCATGTAAGGTACGAGGTATCCCAGGACAGCAGTAGCGATCCCAAAGGCCCAAAGCCTGTAAGTCTTTCTCCTGAAAACCCTCAGGTTGAAATACTTGCGCATCTGGGCCCAGCACTGCTGCCTCACGCTCCTGCTGCCCAGCTTGTCGTGCCCGTCGTGCTGAGGGTCGCAGGAAGGCGTCAGGAGGGGCCGGTAGGTCATGGACAAGAAGATCTGGATGAGCATTAAGGCACTGAGTACTTGGAAAGTGTGTGCCAGGCCGATGGCACCCCCGACCATCTTGAGGAAGAAGGGGAGCGGCACGGAGATGAGGCAGCTGCCCCCGGCCACGATGCCGTTGGCCAGGCCCAGGCGCCGCTTGAAGTAGTGACCCAGGATCACCAGCGAGGGCTGGAAGGCAAAGGAGCTGCCACAGCCAAAGAGGATCCCATATGTGAAGTAACGCACCTCCAGGGACCTGGTGGGAATAAAACACATGGGAGTGAGGCAGAGGTGAGGAGGCCTCCTCCCCTGCAGGCCTGCAAAGGGTCTTGATACTAATTTCAGGGCAAACTATGAACGAGGTAAATGCAGCAGGTCAAGGGAAAGCTTCTCTTCTTTTAATTATCTGGCGCTATTACTGTAATGGTTTGAAAGCAAAACAAGTGAGAGGCTCCAAGTCAGAAATACAATTTAATAGGAAGAAGAAAAAAAAGGATAAAATAAAATAAATGGCATAATACAAAAAGACCACTGACAGAGTCAGAATACAACCCGGGATGATGGAAGCAGTGATCCCATAGAAAGGTCTGGTAGCTCTGGTCCTCTGGGAATCCAGTGGGGAAGGGCCCCTGTACTGTCCCAAATCCCAGATTATATCCAGGTGAGAATGCTTGGCT
>JBBMKD010000194.1:17168866-17183089 GCA_037834095.1 Argya squamiceps
TTTGTACAGAGGTCAAGAGATTGGCTACACAGGTTGCCACCTCTTCGACCTGGATGGTGAACATCACCGTCCATCACGTTTCTCCTCCCAGAGGAGAAAAATGTAAACACACTGATAAATTCTAAAAACATACATTGTTTTCATGAAGCTGTGTGAGAACAGCACTGCATGAGTTTAAACACTTGCAAGCAATAGGAAACTGAGGGCAACAGGGTCTCACACAGCACAGGTGCTGCATAGATAGTCTGGCCTCCAGGAGCTTATTCCCTCACCAAAGTAGGGATAATCCTCACCTTACAGCTGGCCCATGAAATCTTCAGCAAAATTAAGCATAGCTGGGAAGTGCTTTCTACCACCAGGAGAAGGCAGCAGCCAACCTGGCCTCCTTGGGAAGCTGACCTCCCTTCAATGGTTTTTAAATTACTGCAAACAAGATTTTCTAAGGTAGGGATGGTGGGATATTTTTAGCTAGAAATCCTTTTAATTTTTCCACTGAAAGGACTAATTGGAAACATTCTGCACCCGGTGTTTGAAAGCAGAAGGCACCAACCCTGCTGGTTATTAGGCACGTAGGAAGGAAATGTGGTGTTTCTGCCCAGGCTCCAGGCTGGTTAATTAAGTTCTTCTTCTTTAAGCTCCTCTGAGAGCTTAAATTAGACAGTTAATAGATCTCATTTGTACCTTACATTGGTGGCTGCACTTGAGGAGGGAGTGAAGTGGCTGTTCTACAGAGCAGATGGAGAGTCTTGAAAGCCCTTGGAAGGGGCTGCTTCCCAATTTTCAGCCCAATTTTCCCAACAGAAGCAGCTGACAAAGAAGCCTGGATTTAGGCAGCACAAACAACCTGTTGTGTTTCTCTCCAGATGAAGGAATTTTTTTCTTCAACCCATGCCATGTGTCCAGCTGCAAAGGTCTGCCATGGGACGCTGCATGGGAAGAAAGTGTGAGAAAAACCTTTGTGCAGCTCAGGGTGTTGTACAAGCAGGGTCTGTGCTCCAACCTTCAGAGCAAGACTGAATGCTGCTCCCAAAACAAGTGAGGAGACAGCAGCCCACATCTCCCAGAGCAGCTGGAGGTTGGGAAAACCTTTACAAGCACATCATTCCTTCCATTACACGCTCACTCCTGCAGCCTGCCAAGCAGAAAGCAGAACACGGTCGCCGTGTCTGACGGCTCTGAGACAAATGACTGTCATGAAAGGCAATTTCCATCCACTCCAGAGCAAAACCACATCACAAGCCCCCTCTGTGGGAGCCAGGCAAGCAGCTGGGCCTTGTGGCCATGTCCTACCTCCCACACACCAGCCCTGGCCTGGTCACAGTGATGCCTTAAACTTTAGCTTTCATATTTTCACATTCTGTGCTGCCTAGAGATGTAGTTCTGACCCTGATAAGCTCTCTTCACAGAGTAGGTAGACAAAACAAATCCTTTTCCTGATGAGGACCAAGGACAACTTTCAGCCCAACAGCACAAACAACGATAGACTGAAGAGAGAAAACAAGAAGGATGGGACCTCACAACCTGAAGCTGGAATTGGACAATTAAACCCCAATTTGCAAATGGACCAAAACTTATAAAAATGTGAGGCCTCGTGACCTGTCAGCCATTTTGTGACCATTTTGGGCCCACCTTGGGTGTCGCCCTGGCCAGGCCCTGTCCTGCCCAAGGTGAATCCTGGAGGCCTTTCAATAAATATCTATTTTATTGTCTTAGCTCTGTACAGTCTCTGTTTCAGGTCAGCCTTCTCAAGGCACCACCAGCAGCCCTGGTGCCACAGCTCAGCTGATGTGTGGGGTAAGGGGAGACAAAAGCCACAGTTCCCATCTGCTCCCTGGTGATGCTCAGACACCCCTGCATGAGCAGGGGCTTCTTTTTCAGCCACACTTCCTAAGGAGCCAGGATTTCCCAGCCTGCTCACTGGGAATCAGCTGCTGATCACTGGGAAGGGTGGCATTGTGTCCTCGGATTGTGAGGTTGCCAATGGATAATTGTTTCTCCTGGGACAAGGAGGTCTCCCTCCGTCGGCTTCCTCTTGCTTTCAGCTCTCACTGGGAACAGCCCTGGTTCATCCTTGCTGGCAGAAGTTTGGGGGGTTCCTCTGTGCAGGAGTAACTGGGCAGAAATTGTGGAGGGGAAGGAGAAGCAGATGAAAAGGGACCCAACTCTCCCTAACAGAACACTTAGTGCAGAGGAGGAGGGCTGGGAAGGCACTGGGGGCATGTGAAGACAGCTGGCCATCATCTCCCATTCCTCATGCTAAACCAACCCCCTTAAACTGGAGGGAAGATAAAGCCTTAACTGGGATTTCTCTTTTCTTGAGAGCACACAAGGTCTCTGGTGGCTTGAGCTGGTTATGAGTGCAGGAGACACCCCAGAGCAAGGCAGGAGAGAGGAAAAGCTTCACATTGACCCCATCCAGCCTTCCCCACAGCTTTGTTTTTCAGCATATTTGGTTTCTTTAGTGGTTTTCATACAAAATTCCCAATGTTTTGAGACAAGAAGCACTGGGCTGGGCGTTGGGGTCTTGCCACACACTCTTGGTGGCTCAGAGGGTTTTTGGAGCAGCTCAGTGCAGTGCTGGGAACTGCTGCTCCTCCGTTTAGACAAAACAAACCCATTTTAGAGAAACCAGGAGACAAAGAGGGGATGGATGAGCCTTAATCCAGCTCTGCCTGAGCCCACCAAAGCCAGGCTGTGTCCCCTTGCACCAGTGCTTGTATGAGAGGGAAACCATCTCCAGCTGTGGTGGAGGGACTTGGCAGGAGGGCCCAAAAAAAAGCTTCTCCATTGTTCTGGGAGAGCTGGAGCCACAAGCCCTGAATTTCAGGAGCAGCCTTCACCATCGGGATGGAGCTCTGCCAAATCCCACAGCCTCCCTGCTCTTCTCCTGGCCCCGCTCGGCTCCGCCGTCGCAGCTTCCCTCGCTGTGGTCCAGCTGCAAAGGGGCTCCTTTCTCCCTTAAAAGGCAGCCAGAGGAATGTGGTCCGAGAGTGAGAAGCAGGAAATGGGGATTTCAGTCCTGTAGCTCTCCTGGAAATTATATTCCTCTCTGCCTGTACTGCTTGATTTTTTTTTTTTTTTTGAAGCCCAACACAACGAGCCCCTGGCAGCGGTGTGGTCCCACGAGCCCTTTTTCTTTGCACATTTTACAATAGAGGGGGGAGAAAAGTCCAAGCTCTGTTGATTAGAAGGAAAGCTGGATTACATGGGAAGCTCCTGTGATCTGCATGCCAGGGCACAGCTTCCCTCAGGACCCACTGCATCTTTTGCTATTATCTTAGGAAACCAAAAAAGTGGCACCTAAAGGAAGCTGCAGAGAGTGGTTCCTTCCATGCCACTGCCCAAGATGGTTTTAGCATCCCAAAAATCCCATCTGCAACCCTGGGGGGTTTGCCTGGGGATCAGAACTGATGCCCACTCCCAGCATAATGGGGGGATCCCACAGATGAGGACTTGGGGATCCAGGGAAACAGGACAGGAGGAGCCCAAGGGTCTCACTGACCAGGAGGAGCACAGCACAGGCCAGTCGCCCTCTGGAAACTGGTGTGTATTTCCTTTAAAAACCCACTCCTTGAGGCATTTTAATTAAAACAATATTGATTTTAACTGAAATCCAAAACTATGTTTTTATTCAGATAAAGTGGGGCAAAAGCTGCTTTAGAGGTTTCTCCATGGAGCCTCTGAGACTGTGTTTAGTGAGTCACATAAATTACCCCAGAGGTGACCTCTTTTTGCTCCCACAACGATGCCAATCCCAATTTCTGGGCTGGAAAGACACACAAGGTACACCTGCCATCCAAATGCACATTGGCCAGTGCCTGCCAGCCGAAATTCATGGCATGGGATCAGGCATGGAAAACAAGGAGCAGCAGTGGCCCTACGCTGCTCCAGACACACGAGCCAGGGCAGGAACACCACAGACTGCTCCAAACCCTGTCTGCCTTCCCCTCCCTGTCTGCCCTGCACACAAACTCCCTCTTAGGCCTAATCCACCAAATATTATTTTAAGCATTAATTTACTTTCAGCACCAAATGTGAAAATGGTTGCAAAGGAGAATGGTTTTCTCTGTGAGTGCCTCTCTGGAGCTGCCCGTGAGAGGCACACCAACCTCTCCTGCTGTTGTAAAGATCAAATAAGGGATCTGAGTGCTGAAATCCCAGAAAATACGGTCCCTTGCTTGGGTAAAACTTTCTCTCTTTTTACCTAAGGACACAAGGTTCAGTTTGGAGGGGAACAGGGTGAGCATAGGTGGGGTGTAGGGATGCCAGGACACGTCTCATGCAGGTGGGAACCACCTGCAGCAGCAGCAGCGTGTTGGCAGGGGGTTTGCAGAGAAGAAGGAGGAAGAGGAGCTCCCCAAGGAGCTGGGTGTCCCCTGCACAGCCTTACTTGGTGAAGGAGCTGGAGAGGAGCCCGATGAAGGCAATGGTGGCCCCCATGGCCGCCGTGGTCCTGCAGCCGATGCGGTCGGTGAAGATGCTGACGATGGGAGAGCAGAAAAAAATCATCCCCATGGCCAGGGAGCCGACCCACGCTGGGGAGAGAGAGGAGAAAGGTGATGGTCAGGGGGGGGACATCCAACAGGGGCACTGGGGAATCAACCAGGGAGCAAGTGAAGCTTTGAGAGGCAGCCCCATCACACAGTTAATTAACAGTGTTAAGTGCTGTTAATTAACAGTGCAAGTTACAAATGACACAGAGACCTGGTGGCAGCATGGATGGGACACGATGGTGGAGCATGGACAGGTTTTCCTTGTATTCCTCTCTGCTGGGTTACTCTGTCCCAGGGAAGGCAGCAAGTTTCAACACTCTTTCCAAACAACCTTTGCTGCCCATAGGGAGATGCCCCACTGGTGCCACTTCCATCAGGAATCTCCACAGCCAAAAGCCCCCTGAGCTCCTCCAAGCCCTTTGCACCCCAGCTTTGGCAAGGGAGAGTTTCCTCTCCTGAGTTTCAGGCCTGCATTCCTGGGGAGCACGCTCACCCTTCCCTCCCTCCCTCACCCCCCAGAGTCAGCACTCCTCACCTTCCCCTCTCCCCACAGTCAGCCAAGCTGATGGACACACATTTGTCCAGGTTAAATTCCACCCCTGACCTTGCCAGGCCATGCCCTGTCTCCTTCCAGCCCACTCAAAAAACCCCACTGTCTGTCTGTCTGTCTGTCTGTCTGTCTTTTTTTCCAGAAACTTTAATTATTCACAGATTTTTTTTTTCAGCCCATTAGAGAATCATTAAGGTTAGAAAAGCCTTTTAAGATCCTCAAGCCCAACCATTCCCCCAGCAGTGCCAAGCCCAGCACTAACCCATGTTCCCAAGTGCCACATCCACATGGCTTTTCATTCCCTCCAGGGACAACGATTCCACCACTGCCCTGAGCAGCCTGTGCCAGTGCTTGACCAGCCTTTTAGTGAAGAAATTTTTCCTAACATCTGACCTAAACATCTCCTGGCACAACTTGAAGCCATTTCCTCCTGTCCACTGTCTTCTCTCTGCCCTCCACCTTCTCTTTTTAATGGTTTATGTGACTATTTTGGGGAGGAAAGGCAGGATTTCAAGAAAAGCAATGTGGTAAGGAAGGGAATTTCAGTTCTAACAGCTCTGAGGAGAAGCAAGAGGTCCCCTGGGTGGTGTGTGGGGCAGAGCAGGATGGACAGAGGGACAAAGGGCCCCCAGCCCTATCTGGCACCAAAGTGGAGGGACCTCCTGGAGCATCTCCAAGCTCCAGGTGCTGTCTCTGGGCTGCCAAGCACAGCCCTGGGACATGTGGTCCTTTTACCTTTTTTTTACCTCTTTCAGGGTTGGTTTGGTTTGGTTTTTTTTTGCACTCGAGCCAAGGGCTCTGCAAACCTTTTCATCAACAACCCTGCATAAAAACACCCTCATGGTCTTTCCAGAGCCGTGAGATCTTCAAAAATAGCCAGGTCCCTATTAAAAGCAAATCCCAGCTATAGAAAAGCCTCTCCAACCTCTGCCTTTCACAAAAGGACCACACAAAGAAGCCCTCCCCAGGCTGGGAAGAGCTGACCCTTCCAAATTAATTATAAGTTCACAAGGACCCAATTTACTTCAAAAATCTTCCTTAATAAATGCGGAGTGGAGCAATAAAATGAAAAGCAAGAGCTGTGCAGGAACCTCGTGGGACTGGCTGGGCTCTCCTCTCAACTCCAGGCAAAAAAAGACAGGAGAGGGGAAGGGAGAGGGAGAGGAGCCCCCTCTCCAGCTGATTTTCTTGGTTATAAACACAAGGCACAGTGTAACGAAAGTCCCTCTAATAGGATTAGGTGGCACGGATCCAAAGAGCCGTCCAAAACAGCTCCGAGAGGGGGGTGAGGGGTGGGAGCCACGCCAAGATGGGAAAGGCTCGTTAAATTGGATAATATACTTCCAGAAATGTTCCTTCTACTCCAGCCAAGGCAGTAAAACGTTAGATGGCCCCGTCATGTTTGAAGTTTGTTATTTTTGGAAATTACTTTAAGAAACGCGGAAATAAAAGCATAAAGCGAAGTATTAAATTTAAAGGGCCAGATTCGGATCTTAATAGCCCGGGGATTTACATGCAAATAGGCAGGATCAATCTCTGGCCCCAAAAAATCCACACTCACCTGCAGAGATCAAAGCAAACCCAGGGCAGGAGGTTCAGCAACGGGCGTTTAAAATCTCCTCCAGCTCTGGGTTTGTGATAAGGAGATAGCCCTCAATTAAAATTGGTAAACCCACCAAAAAAAAAAAAAAAAAAAAAAAAAAGGAGTCCTGTGGCAAATTGCTCTACCTTAGAGAAAAGGCTTACCACAAGCAATGAATAAAAATAGGCTTGGGGAAGAACATCCAGTTAAAATTAGTAAGAACAATAGCCTCACTTCCAGAGCGGGGTTTTGTCTTCCCAGCGCTTCCCAGCGAAGCCCCGGGAAGCCGGGAGGGCTGGGCCGGCTCCAGCCCTGGAAGGAAACCTCGGCAAAATCTGGGGGCAGGAGAAAACTGCCTCGGTGCCTGCTCTGATCCCGGCATGATTCACACCAAAACACCCCCGGAGAGTGGGGTGCACACTTTTCCCCCTTGATTTATCCCCAGTGATCCCTGGGTTGGAGGGGCAAGAATGGAGGGAAGTTGTGGCAGAAAAGCACAGGTTGGGAAAGAAATGGAGTTCAGGTGAAGCCTAGCCCCAAACCCACCCCTTTGGATCATCTCCAGGGAAAGAAGGGTTTATTTTTGGCAATCTGTGGTATTGAAGTTTGTCCTGGACTTTGCTGGATGTGGAGGACAGAGGCAGACATTCCTCCAGTGGAAACCAGGCAGGGCTCTGCACCTTCCCTCCTACAGCCTCTCCAACGCTGGAGAAGTTGCCTCTTGATATAAAGCTACATGAGAAAAAAGGGGGAGAATTTTGCTTCTGATTTCCAGAGGGTTTGGATGGGATGGTTAATTCCCAGCCTGGCCACACCTCCCACCCTCCGTGGCTGATAAGCTGGGCGAGATATGGAAACACACAGACAAGCCCCCACATGAGGCATGGAGTCTTATCAAGCAGGTCCTAAAAGAAGCCATGGAGAGAATCCAGCTGAGGATGGGGCTGGAAGGAGCCCAGGAGATGCCAGAACTTTGACAGGGATCGGGTTAAGACTTGATTGTGTTTTAGGGTGCTGTGAGTCCAACCAGCTCCTGGGAGCACCAGCTGAAGGGGCTGGTTTTGGAGCTGGGTGCCATGGGGGCAGCTGGCTGGTGACAGGGGGGTCTTGACAGAAACAACTCGACAGATGACATGCAAGAGGTGTCTTGACAGAAACACAAAATGCTTCAGAAACCATATTTTTAGATTAAAAAAAAAAAAGGCATGAAAGCACTGTTTTTGGTGAGGGGAAATGCACATGACTTTTGATTTGGGGGTTGCTGATACTAGAGGTGACTCAAGGTGTGTTGCCCCTCCCTGATAGCCACCTTTCTGCTTGGCACTGAGAGTCACATCGAGCCCAGACCTGTCCATCCCACCCTGCTCCCACCACAGCCCCTCCTGAAGGGATTGAACGAGCAGCTGAGGAGTCAGGACCCCCCTGGGGCACACACCCTGCTCCAGGGGGCTGGGGGAAAACACCAGCCCCAGCTGCCACCCCAGCCCAAGCCACTTTTAGAGCTGATGGCACCTTCCTGGTGGTTCTAGGGGTGCTCTGGGGTAGGGAAAGAGCCCAGAGTGGGGCTGGTGCTGCTTTTCTGGAGCAGAGTTGTTGACCAAGGAGAACATTCCACCAGCAGCTCTCACACAGAGAGGAAAGCTTCAGCTAAAGCTCCACAAATTCCTCCTTCCCACCTTGACATAACAAGGGCAGCCAAGGTGGCAGCCCATGGTTGATCCAAAGCAATGTGGCCTTCAACATGGACAGGGAATGCAGTGGTTGAAGTTCTCCAAGGGGAACAAGTGCATCAGTGGTGTAGGAGATCACAGAACCATAAAATCAGAAGGGTTGGGGGTGGAAAGGACCATAAAGATCATCCAGTTCCACCCCCTGCCATGGGCAGGGACACCTTCCACTATCCCAGGGTGCCCCAAGTCCCATCTAACCTGGACACTTCCAGCTGTTGCAATAGCACAGCCAGGATGATCCATCCTCCCCAACACCACTCACCCTGGGTTCAGACCAGAGTGAAAACTGGGGAGGTGACCCATTTGTCCATCAGCCCTCTTGATCAACAGCACCAAACTGTGCCCAGAGTGGAGGAGGGACCAGGAGTGCTTTGGCCACCTTCTGCTCCTCCTATCACGGGTGACAAAACTCCTGGGGACCCTGTGGCAGAGGAGGATGGGCACATGGGGGTTGGGGGGGCTCAGCTCCCCCAGCAGTGGTGATGCTGAGGGGTCCCTGAGGGCTGTGAGCACCATGTCTGTGTGTTTGTGGTGGGCAGGACCCTCAGGGTCAGTCCAGGTGGTCCCACCTGGACACCAGATCAGCTTTCTTTCCAGCCGGATCATCCAACGGGATGACAAACTCCTGGCATTTCCCTAAGCAGAAAAACATTTCTGAGAGCAGAGCAAGGTAGGAGCAGGAAGGTGAGAAAGGAAGAGAATCTCACCACTCTGAGATGCAGATCCAAACCCCGCCGGTATTTAGCTCATTGTTCCAAAAAAACATCATTAAAAAATCAGACTGCAGCGCTCGAAGCCAAACCTATTTGTTCCTTTAAAAAGCCAAATCTCCAGGGAGAGGGGAGGAAGGGACGTCGCTCTCAGCTGTGCTTCCCCGCTGACCCAAATACCCCGGGCTGGAGGGATCAAGGGCCAGGAGGTGATCTCAGATCCGCCCCTGGAGGAAGTGTCTTCCCTCGCTTCCCGCGGCTTCTCCCGCTCGCGCCGCGCAGCTGGGTCAGGCTGGAGGGGACAAGGGCCACCGGGTCACCTTCCCCAGGCACCTGGCGTTCCTCAGAGGAGACAGCCAAAGGTAATTCACCTCCTGCAACTCTTCTACAAGAAATTAATCACTTTTTACTGGTTAAAGGCACTCCTGCTGTGGCAAAACTCATCACGCACCTTCACAGCCTTCCCCAGCCCTACCTGGCTCCATTTTTGGGAGTCCAGGTAACCTCGTGGCCCTTCCCAGGAGGAGGCTGTGGGGATGCAAGCGGCTGTGTCCCCCTCAGCCGGGGTCCCACGGCACATCTGGAGTGAAAACCAAGCAGCTGTTTCATCTCGTGCCCTTGAAGAGCCATTTGCGTCATCCCCTTGTGCTCCCAGCGGCTCAGCCCCATGTGCTCAACACCCCCCACGGGCTGGGCCGGTCCCAGGGATGGGTGGTCAAGGCTTAAATAAAGGCAGATGCAAAAGTCAGAGCTGAGGAAACCACCACGATGCACAGTGGGATGGGAAACTGAGCTGGAGAGCAGCAAAATGGAGATGAGGAGTTCGAAAGCAAAGCTGGGCTGATCGAACCTGGGGAGCACCAAATTGAACCCAGGGAGCACCAAATTGAACCCAGGGAGCACCAAATTGAACATGGGGAGCACCAAATTGAAGTTGAGGAGCAGAAACTGAACCTGGAAAGCACCAAACTGAAGCAGAAGAACACCAAAATGGCCCAAAATGAAGTTGTGGAGCCCCAAAGTGAAGATAAGGAGCACCAAATTAAAGCTGGAGAATCCCAAACAAAACCTGAGAAGCACCAAACTGAACCTGGAGACCACCAAATTGAGATACAGGAACCAAAGATGGGGAGCACCAAACAGAAGATGAGGGGCTACAAACCAGAATTGTGAAGCCTCAAACCGAAGCTGGGGAACACCAAACTGAATCTGGGGAGCACCAAACGGAGACTGAGGAGCTGCAAACTGAAGGTGAAGGAGCACCAAACCAACACCAAACTGAAGCTGAGAAGCCTCAAAATGATGCTAAGAAGTCCCAAACCAAAGCTGGGGAGCACCGAACTGAAGCTCTGGAGTCACAAACTGAAGCTGGGGAGCACCAAAGTGATGCTGAGGAGCACCAAACCAAGACTGAGAAGCACCAAACCAAAGCTGTGGAGCCCCAAACTGAGGAGCCCCAAATTGATGCTGAGGAGCCCAAACCCAAGGTTTGGGGGCACCAAACTGATGCTGAAGAACCCCAAACCAAGGCTGGGGAGCACCAAACTGATGCTGAAGAACCCCAAACCAAGGCTGGGAGACACCAGCTGATGCTGAAGAACCCCAAATGAAGGCTGGGGAGCACCAAACTGAAGCAGCCAGGCTTCTCTGGATGGGAGCTGGTGGTGGCAGGGCATTGTGGTGGCAGCCACTGTGCATCACGTGCAGCTCAAAGCCAGCTAAACTCATTAATTGTATAGCAAGCCCTGCTTGGTACCATACCCTAAAGCTTCAGAACAAAGTCGTCCTTTATCAGGTTTGGCTGACTTCTCCCCCCACCACCCCACCCCCCACTTTTGAAAACAATTCCACAACAGCCTGAAAATTGGAATAAATGGAATTATTCAGAGGAATTATTCGAGGCAAGGTCTGGCTAAAGACCCTTTCAGTGCCCTGTTCATGGTGGTATTAGGAGAGGGTAAGGAAATACGTGAATGTTGTAGAAGTGGAAGCTCCTGTCATTGTGCCATGATCCCATGACCATGGATAAGGCAACAGCTTCCCAGAGATCAGATCCAGCAAGTGTCAATCCAGTCTTTGCCATAGGGGAGTTTTAAAACACCAGTTTTGAACTGGTTCAGGAGCACAGAGCAGTGGAGCAGAGCAGGCTGGGAATGTATTTTGCTTTAAAAACCCCACCACACCTCTCTTGATTGTGTCTCTGTGCCTCCCCTCACTCTCAAGGATGCCGGGGACTTTTAAGAGATGATGGCCAGGCCACCTCCTGTAACCACTAAGTGACAGATCTCAGCTTATGTGAGAGAAATGTCCCCAAACAAGCTGCCCTGTGGCCACGCTAAGTAGAGATGGAGACAGATCTGTGGTTTTGTTTGGCAAGCAGCAGGCACGGAGTGTTTGCCTGGGGTTCCTGTGCTCAACATCCCAGAGAAACTCAGTCCCAGCCACATTTTGCATCCATTTCATTCCAAACCCATAAAACTGGACCCTGGCTGGAGCAAAATGGTGTTAGAGCTGGTTTCTGGGCTGCATCATGTCCTCCCCATCCACAGCCTCAGCCTCCGAGGCTCCAGAGCTGGTCCAGAAATGCAAATCCTTGTGAAATCCATCCAAAAGCAGCAAGGCAGCATGTGCTCTGCAGCTGAAACCCACCATGTGCCCGGGTGGGAGTTTTCTTCCCAGCCCTCCACAGGCCAGGAAGGCTTTTCTTCTCTGTGTCGCCTCTGGCTTGCAATTTTTGAGGGATGATTCACCTACCACACACTAAAGTTACCCAACAAACAGGAGCTGCAGTTCCTCAATGTGGGCCAGGTCCCATCCAGACGTCTTTCCATGACCTACACACCCGGGGAGGACGAGGATCTTGTTACTCCAAGCCCTCCTGGTGTTGTATGAGCCCAAGGGATGTTGGGTTGGACCATGTTTGCCCATATCCCATCTCCCTGTGTGAGAGCCCAGGGCTGTGCTGGCATTCAGCTGCTGTTGGGCAGGACCAGAGCCCTCCCACAGCTCCTGCCCAAATGAACTGGCAAAGACTCTTTAGCACTGTGGGGGGGGGAAAAAAACAAATCCTGGGGATGAGCATCTCCCCCCTTGACTGCGCTGTCAAACGCCTCGCCAGCCCCTGGCTCAGTGTTCATCCAGCAATTTTACAAAAAACAGAAAAGTTCCATTTTAATTGGTGAAAATTCCCTCCTCCCACCCGCGGAGCACCAATCTGTAATTAGCCTTTCATGTAAAATGATGTTTATTCCTGACGGGGTTTGTCTTGGCACAAACACGCGCTCTGAAATGTGCACACATTTGAAGACTCAAACCCTGCATTTAATTCTCTATCTGCTTGTTAATCCTCATTGTTCCCAAGCCCCTTTTCAAAACACACCCACAGGGAGAAGAAAGTATTTTTTTAATATATATACATAAAAACCTCCTTCCAGCATTGGGACACCAGCAGTGAGCACGGCACCGGCCCAGGGTCCAGCTGCCCCCTGGGTCCTGGTGCTCTCCCAAACACATGAAAGATTTTCTCCATCTTCCCCTTTCTTTAATACATATTTTCCTTCCCAGCTGTGATGCCTCTCAATGTTCCCCCTGCAGTACAACTGAAGGATGGGAGCCCTGAAGTGGGAGGATGGGAAAAGCGCTGTGAGGAACCCATCAGCATCACCCAGCTCTTTTTTGGAGAACCTGCCCTCACCAGTGGAAGCCAGAACCCAAGTCTCATGATTCCTGAGCTTAATGTGGAGTGATTTGGGATTTACAGTCTCCAAGAAGTAGTGGCCACATCTCCTAACACAGCAGCTCGAGGCTGGACCAGCAGCCCCCAGGACCTGCCAGCTGGGACTGGGTGACCAAAGCAGATCAGATCCTTCCCCTCTGCCCAGTTCTACAGGGAGAGCCCAGCAGAGGGTCCTGAGGGGCTGCCAGTGGCTGCTCCAGGTTCTTCCATTTCCAACAGGGCAAGAAACACAATATCCACCTTATAGAATGAAAGGGACAGCAAAGCTTTGGGATCAGGGACAGGGGAAATATCAGGGTTGTGATTAGGGTTTGGGTTAGGGTGTAGATCAGGGTTAGAGTTTGGTTTAGGGTCAAGGGACATTGCTCTCCCCAGCCCAATGCATCCTGGTGGGTTGGGGTTTCCTCCAAGTCCCTTACTCTGTGTTTTTGGGGAAAGAGTTCCCACTGCTGAAGCCAGGCAGGTTCTAAAGCTGATGGCAATGATTAACTCTGGTGGGACACTGTGGGTCAGCTGTGGCCCCAGACACTGGCTGCTGCATGTCCAAAGCTTTCAGCCTTTGGAAAAGCCACTGACCTGACCAAACTTCACTGGGCTTTGACTATGATTAACCTCCTGCAGTCACTGGTGCAAGGTCACCAAGCCTGGGAGCAGCTCAGCACTCACACCCTGCCATGGCCATCCCCTGTCCCCAACAGTGAGGTGTGACCCCCTTCTGCTTCTCCAGCCCCAAAATGAGTCATCTCCTCTGAGCCCCACCATGGCCACCTTATGTAACTGGGAGGTTTGTGCTGGTAACCAGTTCCTGTAGCCACAGACAACTGGGAGGACTATGCAGCTGAGGGGCCGGGGTGGTGGAGCCCCAGGAATTCACCCCAAAGCTTCATCTGCTCACAAACAGGGCAGGAGGGGTGGAAGGGGGAAGGGAGGGATGAAATGGGGAAGGGAGGGATGAAATGGGGAAGGGAAGGATGAAAGGGGTTAAGGCACCTGTCAGGATATGAGCACCAGCACCAGGACTGGGATGTGTGATCAGCCAGGGCCAGCCACAGTTTCCCAGGCTGTGATCCAGGTGAGCACTGTCACTTTTGGGAGCACAATTGAAAGTCCTAAAGGGCTGGAGTGTGACTCTGGGAGCAGTCCCTGCCCTGCCAGCTGCCCCATGTGAGTGACTGCCATGGCTTTTCCCAGCTGGAGCAGCCTGGCCAGCCCTGTGATCCACCAGGACACAGAGCTGTGGTTCCCCCTGGAGCAGCCTGGGAATGGACAGGACACAGAGCTGTGGTTCCCAGCTGGATCAGCCTGGCCAGCCCTGTGATCCACCAGGACACAGAGCTGTGGTTCTCAGCTGGATCAGCCTGGCCAGCCCTGTGATCCACCAGGACACAGAGCTGTGGTTCTCAGCTGGATCAGCCTGGCCAG
>JBBMKD010000194.1:17185359-17201451 GCA_037834095.1 Argya squamiceps
GGGATGGGGATGGGGATGGGGATGGGGATGGGATGGGATGGGGATGGGATGGGATGGGATGGGGATGGGGATGGGTTGGGGATGGGGATGGGGTTGGGGATGGGGATGGGGATGGGGATGGGGATGGGGATGGGGATGGGGATGGGATGGGATGGGAATGGGATGGGGATGGGGATGGGGATGGGATGGGGATGAGGATGGGATGGGGATGGGATGGGGATGGGACGGGGTTGGGGATGGGGATGCTGTGGGAAGAGCCACATCTCCCAAACACCCCTCAGGCAAAGCTGGGGCATCCCCATGAGGAGTGAGGTTGGAAGAAAGCACCCCTGTGCTTTTCCCAGTGCCAACCACACCCTCCACTGGCACTGCTGGCTCTGCCCTACAGCATCATCTCCACAGCCACCCCCACTCACAGCCACCCCCCAGAGCCCTCCAAGCTCCAGAGGAAAAAAATGCTGTGGCAACCTCAGCCTCAGCCCCACTGGAGCAAAAACCCTGAAATGGAGAGAGCTGGGATTCCTCCCACCCACCCCAATATCACCAAAATATTTCAGTTATGTTACTTATTTGCTCCCACCCAGCACAACCCGAATTTCCCTGAAGACAAAGCCTGCCCCATACCCAACAATGCACAGGGCTGGAAATATGAAAGGGAAAATCACAGAGGCTGCTCTTGGGGCTTTCTGAGGAGAGGCCCCTCCCCAGGCTGTGCCAGGTGCCTTTTAAGTTGTTTTTCCCCCCGGGTTCACTCACAAAGGAGGTAACACCTCCCTCCATGGCCTGTTCCACCTCAGCTCTCCTGCCACCAGCATCTTCCCCAGATTGCCCCAGGGCTCAGCCCCAGCCTTCCCATTGAATGAGGGACGTGAGGTGATGACTAACCACATTGGAGAGCCTCCTCCACTGAGAGAATATCTTTAAAAAGCAAAATAAATGAAGAAAAAGCCGTTTTTAAGCAGGCTGATCAGAGCCCTGGGGCAGGCACAGAGTCATCCTGGGCTGACACAGTGTCTGTGGGACAAAACAGCTCCGTGCTGGAACATCTGGGCTCTTCTGATTGCTATCAGGAATTATTTCTTACCCCAAGGCTGGAGAGTTTCCCCCGGGTCTGCAG
The DNA here is from genome assembly GCA_037834095.1 of Argya squamiceps. Classification (NCBI taxonomy): domain Eukaryota; kingdom Metazoa; phylum Chordata; class Aves; order Passeriformes; family Leiothrichidae; genus Argya; species Argya squamiceps. Next base: position 17,186,477 of record JBBMKD010000194.1, read on the forward strand.
CACAGACAGCAGCACCTTTGGCTAGTGCTCCTGGAGCCTAGGACCAGGAAAAAGATCCCCAGATGACACAACCCTGGTGTATCATCATTAAACCAGACACCCAGAGGGCAAGAGAAGGGTAAAATATCCATGTGATTTTAATCTCTTGGAGCTTCCTTACATTAAAGACCACATTTGAAAACAACTGGATATCTCAGGAAAATACACCAGGCTGTCATTAAGCAAATCCAACCGCTAAAGGAAAGTGAAAACCAGCAGTACTTTATCTAATTTTTTTTTTAAGCCCAGCAAGAAGCAGGTTCCACCCCTTTGCCAACGGGCTGTCACTTTTGGCTGACCTGCCCTCATTTGAAAGTTTTTCAGACGCCGGCTGGCTTCGGGGAAGGGCCAGCCCTGCCCTGGGGTGCTGCAGGCAGGAGGGAAAGAGGCGCCGGGGTTGAGAGCTGGGTGATCCCCCTGCTCCCCATCCCCACCCCGGGAACACAGCCCCGAGCTCTGCCCCTCCTGCTGCTGCCCCTCGGATGGGGATCCGTGATCCAAATCCATAAATACACCCGCGTGGATCTCTACATCTACATACAAATTAAAACCCGAGCCCCCGAGGGCTTGAGCCCACACGACAGCCACAGGCAGAGCTCCCTCGGAGCCACACAATGTTTAACGAGACCGAGGGGAACTGGGGACAGCCCCGGCCACTCCGAGTGCCCCCGGTGGCAAAGGGCTCTGAAGGCAGGTGAAATGTTAATGTGCTTTCCTGAGGAAATGCCTTCGCTTTTTTGCTGCATCAAGGGCTTTGAAATGGGAATGAACAACAGGGCAGGTTAATGAAGGCTTCTGTCGGTTACTGGGTGAGGTTTGGTCCTGCGAGTCAGGGTTGAAAGCCTCACATCCCATCTCTGTGGCCTGGGAGCCTCATCTTCCTCTACATGGAAATATGGCTTTTTGGGGTGGGAATCATAACTACACTGTCCCTACAAAGCTTCCCTGTCCCTGCAAAATTACCCTGTCCCTACAAAACTTCCCTGTCCCCACAAAGTTACCCCTGTCCCTACAAAATTACCCTGTCCCTACAAAACTACCCCCGTCCCCACAAATTCACCCATCTCTACAAAATTACCCTGTCCCTATAAAACTACCCCTGTCCCTACAAAACTACCCCTGTCTCTACCAAATTACCTGTCCCTACAAAGTTACCCCTGTCCTACAAAACTACCCCTGTCCCTACAAATTTACCCCATCTCTACAAAATTACCCTGTCCCTACAAAACTACCCCTGTCCCTAAAAAACTACCCCTGTCCCCACAAATTTACCCTGTCTCTACAAGATCACCCTGTCCCTAAAAAACGATCCCTGTCCCTACAAAAGTACCCCTGTCTCTACAAATTTACTCCATCTCTACAAAATCACCCAGTCCCTATAAAATTACTCCTGTCCCTACAAAATTACCCCTGTCCCTACAAAACTACCCCTGTCCCTACAAAATTACCCCTGTCCTACAGGTCCCAAGGGTGGAATTGCTGTAGGGACCACACCCCACATCTCCCAGTCTCATTTTCAGCTGCCTGAGCTCCCCCTTCACCCATCCATGCTCAGGGATAAAGGGAAAAGCAGACACTGAGAGGATTCAGCAGGGTGGAGCTGAAGCCTGCCAGGATTTTGGGGTGTGGAGGGATGTGGGGGGCCAGGGGCAGCCCTGGAATGCAAAGTCCCAAGTGTGGGGTGGGTCCAACCCCTCTGCTCTCCCAGCACGGCTCCATGGGGATGTGCTGGAGGGCACCAGCCCCCGGGGATGCTTCTCCTGAGGCATCATCACATTCCTCAGCCTCTGAAGTGACCTTGGCAGTGATCTTCCCTTCCCAAGTGAGCTGGCACACACTCTGAGGGGGTGTCATGGGCAGGAAGAGCAGGACAGGGCTGCTGGGTGCCAACAATGAAGGGAAGAGCGGTGACACCACAGCAAATCCTCACGACAGGGCTGAGCAGAGTCAGCCACACATCACCGCTGCCCCTGTGCCCCTTCCCGGGGCAGGGAGAGCTCCCAAATCCCAACTGCTGTAGCAAAATGTCCAGCATTTTCCAGTGGGCAAGGACTGACTCTGGGTGGAACAGCAAACAAAGCCAAGCTGTGCTCCCCACAGCAGCCTGGAGCTGAAATTGTCCCCTAAAAACATCCCTGCTGCAGCACTGATGCACTTGGAGAGCAGAAAGCTCAGGATGCAAGACCCTGTGTGCATCCACACTTGCTTTGAAGTGTCTGTGAAGCTCCAGCGTGCCCGGGGAGAGGCAGAGGAGGGAGGGAATGGGGAGATGGAGGAGCTGAACCCCCGGCAGTGCCGCTGTCAGCCCTGGCAGCCTGTCGGGATCACAGCGAGTTTGCAGAGCCGGGGAGAGGCTCGTTTTTGTCTCCTCTGCTAATGAGGCTGATACCAGCTGCTTCTCGTTCAACCAGTCTGACCATCGGGCCGAGCCAAAACTGATTCATTCATAAGAAAATGGGAAAGGAGATCGACTCGTCACCCTGACTAATGGGGAACCCGGCCAACAACCTGCTGCTGCCTCCACAGCAGCAGCCCCACATCCTGCTCGCTGGGTTCTTCATCATCTCCCCAAACCCCAGTGCTCAGGGGAAGTTTTACAGGCTGATAAAGCAGGAGTTATCTGCTGCAGAAAGTGCCGGCGCGTGGCCAGGGGCTGGGATCAGCCTGGCATTTTGCAATAGCTGATTCCCGATTCGGGAGCAGAGGAAGCATTAAAGCCCTCATGAGATATTCTCTTTCCACGCTGCTCTGCCTCACATCATCTTCCCAAACGGCTTTTAGGGTTGTTTTTTTTTATCTCTGTCCTTCTCCATCCGGCAATAAAAATCTAAACAACCGCCTTTGTGGAGTAGGAAAACTCTGCCTGCTGTAAAAACTGTTTTCTATGGGGGTGTTTTTTGCGTCATTTTTGTTTATGAGGCCAGTGGAACACAAACTGTGGCCGGGGGGAGGCCGCAGATGGTGGGGCTGGGAACCCTGGGGTTGGGAGGATACTGTCCCAAGGGAAGGAAACAAGCTCTGAACACCAGGCTGGGGCTAATCTTATCTCCAGATGGAGATTAGGATGGGCCAGCAGGAGTTAACAGCCAGGAGCAGGGGTCACAGCAGGACCTGAAGTGCCTCCTCTCCAGGCTCTTTGGTTCATGCTTTGGTTGATGAACTGAAGCAGGGCAGAGTTTAAAAAACAGCTTTTAAAAAAAAAATCTGCCATGATTTCTCAGCTTTGGGCAACACATTGGATTTTATATGAATCTCCATTAATAAAGGTCCTCTCCTAAAATTCAGATCCCAAGGGATTTTCAGCTCTCCCGGTAAAAAGCCCGTGACACCATCCCTTGCCCCCAGACCACCTGAGTTTTTATTGCCTGACTCTGCAGATATCAGGACAAGCAAAGCAAAACTTCAATTCTTGGTGAGAAACCCACCCTGGGTCTTGAAAAATCCCCATTTTCAAGGCAGAAAAGCACCAGCCAGGCCAGTTTGGGTGGGGAAATACCCCAAATCTTGACACTGGGAGTGCTCAGCCTCCTTGACGGTTCCACTGGGAGAGTGGAAAACTGAGACCACATGAGTCAGAGACAAGCAGAGCTCTGGATATCACAGCCAATGTCTATCACCTCTCCCACACCACCCCAGCAGGCTGTGGAAAAGTTGCCAAATATAAAATTTTCATTTTCCCATCTGGGTTCCAGGGCAGAGATCGAGCATTTCGCACATGACATTGAGAGTGGAAAGGGTTTTAGGGTTCATTCCCAGCTGTCCCTCCCAAGGGCATCCAGACCCCCAGAATTAGGGGGGGTGTGCACCCCACACCTGCTGAGCAGGACAGGAAAAACCTGCAAGGGATGGGAAACTCATTCCCAAGGTGTAAAGGAAAAGCTGCCCACAAAGCTGTTGACAACATCCCTCTGTCAGTCCTCACCCCTTCCCCTCCCAGGCTGGGTTCTCACCAGCTCTGGAGAAGTTTTCCTGGCATCAGGACAGTCAGCACAGCATTTATTTAATGCTGAATTTTCTCCTGGGTAGGGGAATAGTGGGGAACAGGCAGGAGGAGCCTCACAAAGATCTCAAATCTCCAGCAGTTCTGAGGCTCCAATGAGTTTATATTGAAAAAAAAGAGATAAGAACCCAATACCACCAATATTCCCCCCTTAGAAACAGCCTCTCCTGATACCACTCCTATTATTATGCTCTGCAATTAAGTGATAAAGCTATAATTGCCTTATCTGATGTAGCTGGGCACAGCAGCAAAGCAGGAGCTGGCCTTGAATTCCTCACCCTGAGCATTTTAAAGCCACCCTGTCTGAGAGGATTCTCATGATTTGTGGACAGACAGACCGACAGGACCCTACAGCAGCTCCCTGGGGCAGCAGCATCACCCCTGTGCACTGCCCCACTGTATCCCCAGCTCCACAACAGGGTCAGGATGGGAGCACATGGAATAAAAGGGGCAGCTCTGAGTCCACTCTGCCTGTGGGAAGGCAGAGGGAGATGGTGGAGACACCAAACCCACATCCCCAGTGACTCCCCCAGCCTTTCCCACATCCCTGCTCCATCATCCTGGGGAGCAACACGAGGCCAGGCAGCCAGGAGAGCCTTGCCAGGGGCCAGGGCACTGTGAGAGCAGACCCCAGTGTGGGATCCAGCTGTACCAGTGGGACTGGGGCACTGGATTTAGAGGAAGTGACCCCAGTTTTCCAGCCTGATGCCTCGGTGTGAGGGGCAAAGCCACACCCAGCTGCTCTCAGGCCATAGAAAGTCCAATTTGTTATTTCCATTCATATTTCATTGCCTCTAAAGGAGCTCTGAGGGGCTGTGGCATCTTCCCAACAGCACTAGCCCTGACTTCAGCGTTTTAAAGCTTAGTGTCCCCCAAAACGTGATCCTTCCCATTTTTCCAAGCTTTTTTACCACTTGACCTCAACACCACTCCTGACCTTGGGGACCTGGCACCAGAACCTGGGGAAAGAAAACCCCAAAATCCTCCCGGGATGAGCATTCCCCAAACATGCCCCAGTCCCCCTGGCCCTAAAGGGCAAAGCCCCCGTGTCCCTGCAGCCCCCGGGGCCACGGCGAGGGGACCGTGGCCGTGCCCCCCTGGCAGGGCGGGCGGGCTCCCGGCGGGGAGCAGCCACAAGAAAGGCCGATGCGATTTGCATCGTTAGCATTCTTTCCCTTTTAATAACCCAAGGTGTTACCAGCAACACTGTTACTGATTTTTATCTCCGCAGCGCCTTTTTAAGAGCTCCAATTTGTTTTTCTTGGAGATCTCGTTTTGTTTTATTAAAGCTGACACCAAAGAGGGGGAAAAGGAGACATTCTGGGCCCCAGAATGAAAATATCCCATTTAAAAACCCTGTATTATTTTCTTGGAAATGCTTCTCCGTTGACTTTAATTAAGCTCTCCCCGGGCCTGCAAGCTTGGCGTGCTTGGCTCTGAGGCAGGTTTAATCCCAGACAAGCTCCCCACACCCCTAGTTGTCCCCGCTCCCACAAATCTTAAGACACAAACTGGGTTTTTGCTAAAACACACGGATTAATGGCTGGCCCACCATCAAGAACATCCTGACGTTGCCTTTTCGTCACCGGTCACGGTGTAAAGCACAGGGCTGCATCTGTGCCAGCAGATCCAAAAAGCAGCTTTACTCCATCATTTTTTTTTTTGTTCTCTTTTATTTTTTTATATTTTTATTGCCATTGTAAGGCTAGGGGGACGCATGTCTTGTGCCTGAGTTTGCCCCAGAGTTATCAGGGCAAGCAGGGTGGTCACAGCCCGGGTCTGGTGACCACAGAGCTGCTGCTGCTGAGCCCTGTGCTGTAAAATCAATAATTACCCCTCCTCCCTCCTTGGGAGAAGGAAGCTCTTTAGGATGATTGCAAACACTCCAAAAGTTGGGAAATCCCAGGAGGGAGCTTGTCTGGGCATCATCTGGTGCATGCCCATTATGTAATTACTGTTGATCTTTAATCACAGATGACTCTTTTCCATCGGAATCGCATCAGACGGAGCAGAGGAGGCACAATCCTCACTGGAGGAGCTGCCATTAGATGTGATTCCCACCTCGGGGGTTTATTCACTGAGCTCCCTCTGCTTTGCACAGGTTTTGTGCAGAAAACCCCTCCGGCTCCCTGGCAAACACCCACATCCCCCCAAGAGGGGAGGATTTTGCCTCCCTTTTACACATGGGCTCTTCAGGTGGACAGACGGAGGCCAAGATCTTAAAACAAAAGCTTTGTTTGGGTGCCTGATATGAGATGACCAAGAAAAAAGCCTTTAGGGATGACACTGAGGAGGGTGGCCACACGTCCTGGGGGTCCCCAGCTCAGCTGGTCCCCAGGATGGGGCAGTGGGTGAGTGCTCAGAGCAGGTTCCTTGGTTGCAGGCACTGTGGTAGGGTTGTTTCTCCTCCCTGAGAAGGGCCCTGGTGTTTACCCAGGGCAAACCCCAACAAGTCAGCCCATGCACTGAGTGCTGAGCTGCTGCAGAGCACACAGGGCTGCCTGCCCCGGGAGAGGCAGCTGCTCTGCAGGGAATCCTGCAATGCTTTGGATGAGAAGGGACTGCAAAGATCCAGGTCCAGCCCCACTGCCATGGGTAGGGAAACCTTCACTGCACCAGCCTGCTCAAACCCCCATCCAACCCAGCCATGACAAAGCAAGCAAAACCTATCACGAGCTGCTAAATCCAAACTCAGAGCCAAAAAATATCCCAAAGATGCAGAGGAGCAGGATTTGGTGAGCTCATCTCCTCCAGTGTGAGGTTTCACAGACCAGATTCTCCCCAAACCATGCTGCTGGCAGCACTGACCCCAAAACACCCTCCTCAGCTGGCACTGTGGTGCCTGCACGGGGACACAGCGCCGGGAGCTCTGTGTGGTGCAATGCTCCTCTGCCTGTGCCCTGCGGGGTGGAGGAACGGGACATCCCCGAGCTGGAGCTCTCCTGGGGCATGCAAAGGGCTGCTGGGGCTGCTGCCCTGCCGCTGTGTCCTCTCGGTGATCCCACATGAGGCTGGGAGGTTGCTCAGAGCTGCTCCTTGCACAGAGGCCAGCGTGGCATGGCATGGTATGGTATGGCACGGCTGCCAAGGATGCCCAAGATGAGTTCCAGCAAAAAAACATCACCACGAGCACAGGGCTGTGACCTGGTAACTCTTCCTGAGGGTTTTCCCCCGTGTTTCACCCCGCTCCAGCTCTCTTGTCTGGGCATCACCTGGTGCATGCCCATTATGTAATTACTGTTGATCTTTAATCACAGATGATTCTTTTCCATCGGAATCGCATCAGACAGAGCAGAGGAGGCACAATCCTCACTGGAGGAGCTGCCATTAGATGTGATTTCCACCTCAGGGGTTTATTCACTGAGCTCCCTCTGCTTTGCACAGGTCTTGTGCAGAAAACCCCTCCAGCTCCCTGGCAAACATCCACATCCCCCCAGGAGGGGAGGATTTTGCCTCCCTTTTACACATGGGCTCTTCAGGTGGACAGACTGAGGCCAAGATCTTGAAACAAAAGCTTTGTTTGGGTGCCTAATATGAGATGACCAAGAAAAGGGCCTTTGGGAATGCCACTGGGCAAAGTGGCCACATTCCCTGGGGTCCCCACCTCGTGCTGGTGACACCAACTCGCGCATTTTTTTAGGGATCTACAACTAAACAGGACAAAGGCAGGGGGGGGGGAAACCCTGCCAAGGTGCGGATGGAATGCGGGGCCGTGCTCCCCTCCCTGCCCGCGGGGTGTGTCCCGGGGAGGCCGGAGAAGCGGCCGGAGCCCCGCAGCGCAGCGGGCAGGGCGTGCGGGCAGCGCCGCGTCCCGCCGGCCCCGGAGCTGGCAGGACCTGTTGTGCGAGGTGCCGGGGAGAGGCTGGAATGGCTCGGGCCTTTGCGAGCGTGTTGCAGCAATTCCCAGCACACGTCACGGGGGTTTTGCAACCGCCCCAACTGTCTCGGGGTTGGATGCGCCGGGAGGGCCCGAGGAGAACCGAGCGCTCCGGGGCCCGCGGCGGGCACGGCAACGGCCGGCGGGACAGCCGGGCACCGCCCCCGGCCGTGGCACACACCTCTCCATCAGGCCATGGCACACACCTCTACATCAGGCCTTTTTCTGCGGGGCTGAACGCCAAAGGGCAGCATCGCCTTCCCTGTCCATCTTCCTGACCATCTCCAATAGGGAATAATCAATCCTTTCCAGGAAGAGGAAGGGAAAACACAACAAATCCCTGCTGTGATGGGTTCAGCAGTGTATTTGCATAGGTGCTGGACTGCTGTCCAGTCCTCTTGCTGCCCATTGCCATGGAGATGCCGTGGGATGCACAGGCTGAAGGTTGGGGAGAGCCAGGGAGAAGTGATTCCTCAGGGAAAACATGCAAGATGTGGGTGCATGGCCTTTGTCTCAGCTGGGAAATTCTGGCATCCTCCTCCACGCTCTGACCCACTGATAAGAAACCCCTGAAGGGTGATCATTCCAAAAAAAGTGAGTGGGAGAGACCGAGGCCTTTGGTGACGTGCCAGAAAATTCTGTATGGCACCTGGACAGCAGTGGGCAGAGCCCCAAAATGGGCTCAGTGATCTTAGAGCCCTTTTCCAACCTATTCTGTGATTATGCAGCCAGGGTGGGGCCTCATGTGTTTCCAGCAGGAGGGCACAGCTTGGGAAGTGCCCGTGGCATCACCCCAAATGCCACCAATGTCCCCAACAGCCGTGTGTCACCTCATCCTGCCGCCCTGCTGCTGGCTGAGGGTCCTGGCATGGATGGGATAAAGCAGCAGAAGGCTGCTCTGGGCTCGTGTGCAGATGGTGCCAAATCCTGCCAGGCACAGCAGGAGTGCCACCATCCCACCGGGGTCACCTCCCTGTCAGCACGGCAGGGATGGGGCTGGCTCACTGCCCCTCCCCAGGGAATTTCCCCCCGTGCACAGCACGGGATACAAAACTCAGATGATTCCCAGGTGATTCCTCCTTCCCCAAACAGGGAATTCAGCTCCATGCTCACTGATCCTGATGGTCCCCATCACACCACCAAATTTTTTGGGGGGACTAATACTGGTGGGATGGGGAGATTGATGGTGCTGCCTCATAAATGGGATAATCCCTGTGGAGAGATGTGTCTGGAGAAATTGGATAAGGAGGGAGGGAGGCAGAGGAGCTGTCCCAGGGGCACGGGCAGGTGACAACGCCCATGTGAGCTATGCACAACCAGCCCCTGGGCACTGAGAGAGGTCAGGGGTGCCTCCCAGCTACAGGGTTTGGCCCAACCTGATGGGTCAGGTCTATTTTAAGCTGTTGGATGAGAACCATCCCAGCTGCTGAGGGGTTTTAAGGAAATTAAAGGGTGACTTGTCAAATTTGTGGGTTTCTCTCCCCATCTCCCCAAAACAGGAAATGAAATGGTTCCTTTGCCTTGCACTGCATCACAGCTCATTGTCACCTCGTGCCACCACATCCATCCTAGCTCTGTGATCTGCAGCATTAACCCCTTCACCCCCCAATCCCTCCTCCTCATCCTCCTCCTATTCCCAATCCAGTCTCAGTGATGGAGCTGCAGCTCAGCACCTTCAAAGTTTAACTTATCCAAACTTTAATCCAAACCCCACAAAGTAGAGGTGGTTTTGTTCATTTAGTTGCAACTAAAAGGACCAAAACCTCCAAACCAACTGCACAACTCTATGTTCCACTTCTTCCTAGGCCACAGCGAGGTCACAGGAGCTGCCACCACTCAAGGACAATGGCCACAAGAAAATACAACCTAACATCTTCTTGGCTGGCTGGTGGAGGACACTTAAAAGTAAATTAAAAACCACTAAAATGGCAAACGTCCTGGCTGAGAGGGCCCCTGTAGTCTTGAAAAACAAGAACCTCCCTTAGAAACAGCACTCCGGCCTCCTAATAACCTTAATCGCTCCCAAGAACCAGGTTTAACAACATGACTGGGCTTTGTTTGCTTTTCAGGCTGCTTTATCTCACATGGCACCTTGCAATCAGCTCAGGCAAAACCCCAGTTCCTTTAAAACACTCCCCCCTGTTTCCCTGCAGTCACAAACTCCAGCTCCCAAAACAGAGGCAGCTGAGCTGGGGCAGAGCCTGGTGCTGGCACATTGGCATTCCACCACGGAAAACCCCCAGGAAATCTGGGAAAAGCTCTGTGCTGCCCTTTGTACTCCCCAGCTAGCAGGGCAAGGTAATAGAAACGTCTTTTTTTAATCTCTTTTTGCTGGATTTACATCCCCACCTGGGCTATGTAAATATTGTTTGTGTCAGTGCATCTCTCTGTGGGGTTAGGGGAGGGTTGGGAGCCTGAGTGGATGTGGGAAAAGCCCCAGGAATGCTCAGGTCCACATCACCCTTGGCCAATAAAGCTGTGAAATGGGGCCAGCACAGCACCCTGGTAATTAGCAAAAGCTCCAAATCCTGCAGATTTGGGTTAGAAGGTGACAAACACAGTGGCACCTTCGGGACATGGGAGCTTCCCAAGGGCCAGCACTGGATGATGACCCCATCATCCCAGTTTAGTTGGGATCATTGCCAAAAATTACCTCTTGCAATCCAAAACAATGCAGCCAACAGGCTGAGGTTGGGGATCCTCCCCCTCCTCTAAAGGGGCTCCAGGAGAGCTGGACAGGGACAGGACAAGGGGGAAAGGGTTCCCATTGCCTCAGGGCAGGGTTAGATGGAATTTGGGGAAAGAATTGTTCCCTGGTAGGGAGGTGAGGCTCTGGCACAGGTGCCCAAAGCAGATGTGGCTGCCCTTGGATCCCTGGCAATGTCCAAGGCCAGGCTGGACAGGGCTTGGATCAGCCTGGGACAGTGGGAGGTGTCCCTGCCCACGGCAGGGGGTGGAATGTTGTGATTTTCAAGGTCCCTTCCAACCCAAAGCACTCTGTGATTTACTCTCAACTTGGGATTTCTCTTCCCAGCTCCTAAAGCTCCAGCCATGCTCATCCACCCACAGAATCTTCTTCAGCCCAGAGAGGAGTCCAGGGTTTCTCCTCCCCCTCTTTCATATGACTGTTAACACTGAAATGCTTCATTTTCTCTAAAGAAACCCCTTGCTCTTTCTTACCAAGCCTTCATTACAATGCTGGAGTAAAAATAGCATTTTCCACCTATGCTCACCTGTCCTAAGGATGTGAAATCACCACAAAGAAATTCCCCAGCAAAACAGATGGGAATTCAGGAATAAAGGTGACATCAGCCCTGCCTTGGCCTCAGGATCTGCTCAGTCAGGGACTGTGATCCATGCACCATTCCAGCTTCCCTGAGCACAGGGAGCTCCAGCAGCCTCTGCTCCCTGCCTGGAGCCGGACTAAAGGGGGGAAGCTGCTCCCCAAATTCTTGCACACAGATCAGAGGATGCTGATGGACACAGAGATGCACTTAGAGGAGCTGCAGCCAAACCAGACCAGCTCCTCAGGCTGTCTCACTGAATGCTTTCAGTTCCATTTCCAGGCACTAAAACATTAAATATTAAGCGGAGAGAGTTAATCTATACCTGGGATATTGACACAAAGCGGAGGAGGGGAGAAGAAAAAGATAAATAGACCATTTTTTTAAAAAGCCAAAATCTGTGTGCCTCTGCAGGCTGGCCCACTGAGGCTTTCCAGACCTTGGGTACAACACCAAGGACGTGTTTGGAGGAACAAGATGCACCAAGAAATGTCACTGTCCTGGCTCTGCCCAGGTAGCTGGAGCACCCTCTGGGACCCTTGGGTGGCTCCTTGGCTGAGGGCACAGCCCTGCTCAGGGACAAGGTCACCTTGTGGTCCCCTCTCCCAGGGCTGGGGCAGCACCCAAGCAGTGGCAGAGCAGACACTGATGTAAGAAGATTAATGGCCAGTTAATGCTCACCAGGACCGTGCTGCCACTCAAAAGAGCTTTTGGAGCTGGGGAAGATGAGGCTGCTGGGATGGCTCATCCAGCCCTTGGCTCAGTGTCAGCCCTCACTGTGGGACCAGCACTGCGACAGCCACAGATCCATGGATCCCTCAGCACCGGAATGAGCCTTGTACAACCCGAGGGAAACGTCACCACTCATCTTCCAGCAAACACCCTCAAGCATCACTCAACACCTCTCCAACAAAGCTGGATTTTTTTTTTCCTGGCCAAGTGCTCACATGTATATTCTTCTTCTTTTTTTTTTTTTTATTATTATTATTATTCCGGTCTCAGCATTCCTCCACTCCCCCCCAGAAGAAAACAAACCCACAAAAAGCACAGAATGTGCCTCGCACAGCCCCGGCACTGGCGTCCCGCGGGGCAGGGACACGCGGTGGTCGCAGCAGCCCGCCCGCCCCAGCCCGCCGTGCTTGTTGACATAGGCAGCACAGTATATTTCTTTAAAGACAGGAGCCTATGCATTCGATGCATCGCTGCCACGGGGTTTGTTTTCAAAGCCTGACCCCAGACCTGAACTCCACGGATCCTGCGTTTCTCAAGATCAAACGCGAGAAAACGTGACCAATGCAAACAAGAAATAAACCTTGATAATTATAGCCGGGGCGGCTATTGTTTAGTGCCGACTAGCACCCGCTTCAGCATAAACAGAACCCTATTTTTAAAGGGATGCCTGACCGGCTGACAGCGTTACTCCCCATTTTGCCTCCAAACTCCCCTGTTTGGTACAAACCCACCTTCCCCGAGATCTGGAGGTGGTTTAAGAGCAGAGACAAAAGGCTGAGCTGTGCTCACAGCCGTACTGAGGGAGCGGGGAGCGGATCCTGGTCCTCCCAACCTGCTCCCCGTTGGAAGGGGATGAGGGGCTCCCTGGGGTCCGCCTGTTGCTTGCAGCTGGCGGCCTCCGAGTGACGTGGGAAGGACAAACAGACAGCGCCGGTCTTTTCAGGAAGGCCGTATCACTTAGCGCTTGGAAAAGGAGCTACGATATTTTCCTGATTATGTTTGCACGCAAACGAGCGCCGCGGGGAAACTATGCAACGCCGAGCGGGGAGGGGTGGGAGCGAGGGAGGAAAGGGTTGGAGGGGGGGTCCGGGCTGCACCCCGCTGCCCTCAGCCCCTGCCAGAGCAGCTGCAGCCCCGGAGGTGCCGCAGATGGGCTCCGTCACCGCCAAGCCACAAACTCGGAGCCACGGGCTCGGCAGGGGTTTATTAACGGCCTCTTCATTAAGCACCCAGACCAAAATGCATATATTCGTCACCCAGGCAATTTAATTACCCAGCCTGGGTTCACCTCACACACCCACACACCTTTTCTTTTTCGAGGCCTCTGTGTGGTCATGGCCTTAAATAAATAGATGGCAGGAGCAAGAGGCAGATGCTGACTCCTACAACCTCTGTCTTGGGCACGGAGCCTTTAAACCACCAGAACTTGCACTATTTAATTTCTTTTGTTACCGCTTCTACCTTTAGAGCCCTGCCTTAGGCTTTCTAGATACAATCACAGGCAGCAGGAAACAGAGAGCTACACTATGAGCTTCCTGGGCATCACACGCTCACACACACAACACACACACACTCCCGGCCCATCAATCACCCTAATTACAGCTGGCCACACGTCCGCAGCTCGCTGTGGCACTCCGTTAGTACCCGTAATTACACGGTGGCATCGTTTCCCTGGTCAGAGTATCAGGGAGTTAATTTGGGATTGTAGATGTGGTGGATCCCGTAATGAAATTCATCCTGGCGCGCTCCCCGCCGCACTCGCCGGCCATGCGCCAGCTGAGGGAGGGAGTGTGGGCAGGGCTGGTCCCCAAAACAAGGCTTGGAGGTCCTCACACAGCCCTGGCACTCATCCTTCCCCCGCACAGCCCTCGTTCCTGGCTGCTGCCCACATCCCATCCCGCGTCAGGACAGCACCACGAGCAGGTTCCCTCAGCGTCAAGTGTTTGTCTCCACCTGGCAGATGACAGCAAGGTGGGCCACGGGTGTCCATCACAGGGGTGGATATGATCCTCCAGGGGGGAATAGCAGGACCTGGGGCCTCCCAACACCGGTGTCCAGCCGGGACCACCTCGTCAGCAGGCTGGTGTCCCCTCTGGCCAAATCTACTCCAACAGCAGGGTCTTGGCAGAAAGAAACATCCCTTTTCTCCAAGTTAACCCTACCCAGTGTGCATCCTGGCCGGGCCTGTCGGTCCTACCGAAACACACAGCCGGGTGCAGCCCATGGATGTGGCTTTTCAGGGATGTTAAGCGCTGGGGACCCCGCGCCGCCCTCGCAGTGACGGCGCAGGCGGCGCTGCCAGCCCTGCCCCGTGCCGGCTGTCCCACTGAATGGACACGGCTCGGAGGCAGCCGGGCAGATGCTCTCCTGCAGCCACCCCCGGCCAACAGGGCAGCCAGACAGAAAGCTTGAAAGCCCATAAAATAGAACAATAATAAAGAAAACTAGAAGGGGGTGGATCACGCCCAGCAGCTGATTCACCAACGCTGTTCTCTTTACCCCAAGACACACCAGCAGGACAAGCTGAGGGTGTGTTTTTTCAGCCGAATTATTTTTAATTGAGTACATCGGAGCTTAGAAACACATGATGCCGTCGGAGATAAATATAGCCGCGGCTACGAGGATAGAGGGGGCAGGGAGCAATCGAGGTTCAACACAGCCGTGAAGGAGCTTCCAGCTCCGGGAGGCAGAGTCGGCCGCGCCGCCGCACCTTTCCCCCGTTCCGCTCGGGCATCCCCGCTCCGCTCGGGCACCCCCCGCACGCCCTGCCCGGCCCGGGGAAGGGGCAGCGGAGCCCGTACCTGTTTTAAACTCTAGCGCCGGGTCCTTCTCCCCCTCGCCCAGGTCGCTCTGCAGCATCATGTAGAGGATCCCGAAGGAGTTGTGGATGCCGAAGATGGAGCCGTTGCACCAGGCGGCGGCGAAGACCACCACCCAGCCGAAGCCGCCTTCGGGGGGCTGGAAGGGCGCGGCGACCCCGCTCTGTCCTTGCTCAGCCGCGGCCCCGGCCCCGGCCCCGGCCCCGGCCCCAACCCCGGCCCCG
>JBBMKD010000194.1:17239400-17251167 GCA_037834095.1 Argya squamiceps
AAAGAATAGACTTTGGGGGGAACTGGTTTGGACACTGCATTGTTTAATGGTATTGTCAATTACCACTGGAGAATTGAAAGGATTTTGAACTCTTGGGATCTTGGCATATTAAGGTATTGTATGTTCTTAAAGGGCACTAAAGATATTTGCAAGCAACTTTTATGAATTCTGACATTTTGGCTAATTTTCTATACTTTTTCTCCAGGGTTTTGTTTTTTGTGTTTGTTTGTTTGTTTGTTTTTCTTTTTTTGTTGTTGTTATTTTGTTGTTTTTGTTTTTATGTGTGTGTGTATGTGTGAGTCAGATTTTTCTTGGACAACCCCAGCTTTTCCAGGCTCACTCTCTCAAGCCCCCACCTTCTCTGCATGAAAAATATACCTAGATTTTGCTGGTGAAAGGAATAAAAAAACCAAATCAAACCAAACCCCACCGTTAAGAACTGCAGGGAGGAGATGTTTTCCCCAAAGCCTTCAGGAAGGGTGGGACAATGGGATGTCCCCAAGGGAGGACAAGGACACCATCCTGGGGGTGCCACCAGGCTGAGGCAAAGGCTGGGCTGCTGCTGAGGGAATCCCCCAGGCAAAAACTGCATGGAAATGTCCCCTGAGGGCAGAGTTGATGTGACATTGCCCAAATTAATGTCCCTTACAGCTGACAGCACCCTGAGGCCACCACAGCACCTCCCCTGGGCATCTCCCAGCAGGGATCTCCCCACAGATGCCTCTCACTCTTCCCAGGAGCAGGATTAAACCTCCTGCTGGTTGTTGTGAGCCCAAATGTGTGTGAAAGGAGCCTTTCCCTGCACATTTTTCCCACTGTGGTAATGCCAGGGGACTGGGCTGACCCCCAGGGGGATTTTCAGCTCGGTGGTAATTCCAGCACTGGGTTCTGTACAAGGTTAAGAGGGCAGAGAGGAGAAAATGAGGCAGAAAGAAACCAGCCCAGCATTTCAGGTTGTTTATGCACAGGGGGAAACCTCAGCCAGCTCAAACCCTGTGCAAAGCCACCATTTGGTGTTGAACCTCAAATAGAATAAAGATAAAATGTGCTCAAAAGAAACACCCGAGAGGGAAAAGTGTTAACTGGCAGCTGTTTCTGCTGTATTTCAACAGTTAAAAGGCAGCAACTCCTCTGGATCATTCATGATCCACAGACTGTTGTGAGTAAACCATCAGGGTGGACAGTTTAAAATTTACCAGTGGTAATTCCAGCACTGGGTTCTGTACAAAGTTAAGAGGGCAGAGAGGAGAAAATGAGGCAGAAAGAAACCAGCCCAGCATTTCAGGTTGGTTATGCACAGGGGGAAACCTCAGCTCAAACCCTGTGCAAAGCCACCAAGGGCAGTGAGGGGAATAAATGTGTTCTCCAGGGCAGTGTGGGATTGAGCTGTGGCAGGAGGGAGCTGAGTCAGGTCTCAGGGAAAGCTTCCTGGAGGTGAGGATGGAGAAATTCAGGTCAGAGAGGCTCTGCCATGGGAGTTTCATGACCTTGTGTGCAGCCAGGGAATGGTGGGGGTGCCCACAGGGAATTTGTAATTCTCCCTCATCCCTTCCTTGGGGGTCTGTCCTGGTGGGTCACAGCCCCAAATCAGCCCTCAGCAGCTGCTTTTGTTCCCCCTTGGTTTTGGTGTTGAACCTCAAATAGAATAAAGATAAAATGTGCTCAAAAGAAACACCCGAGAGGGAAAGGTGTTAACTGGCAGCTGTTTCTGCTGTATTTCAACAGTTAAAAGGCAGCAACTCCTCTGGATCATTCCTGATCCACAGACTGTAGTGAGTAAACCATCAGGGTGGACAGTTTAAAATTTACCTTTTGATTTAAGGTAGCTCTGTTGAGAAATCTAAAAATAAAACTTAAAAAAGCCCACATAAATCTAAAAATAGGCAAAAAACAAACAAACAAAAAACAATCAAAAAAACCCCACCCACAAAACTGAAAAGCAAACAAACAACTCACATGTGATTTCCAGAAGGATAAACTGTTCCCTTTCCTCCCCTCAGACCTCGAGGGAAGGTCAGACACAGCAACACTCCCCAGTCAATCAGCAACAGAACGAGGCAGGTGCCACCAGAACTACTTCCAAAAACCCCAGGAAAGTGATGTTTGAGGAAAAGCAATAACCACATCACCCCCAGAGCAGCAAGGAGAGGGTCTCCTGCCACTCCAGGAGGTGCTTTTGTCCCTGGAGGCCCCTCCCCAGCTCAAGTGTTTCAAACCCCATTGATTCTCACCTCTCACTGGTGCTGGTGCAATCCTGGTGCTGACTGCATGGAAAATCTTCTTGCCATGGAAAAACCACAAAAGTCTTGTGTTAAAAAGGAAGAGGGCACTTGGAGCCAGGGACAATCCTGTGATGCCCGTGGAGAGCTGGTGATTTCCTGATGGCAGCAGGAACAGCTTTGGCAGGGCCCTGCCAGGTCTCCAAAAATCACCATCATTACCCTCTCCCCCAACAACTCCCCCTCCAAATTTCATTTTACACTGACAAGTTTCAGCTCTGTCTGTAATTCTGGCCAGTTTTCCACAAATGGGGCTGCTCTTTCTGGTGTTTTTTTTTTTGTCTCAGGTCAGAGCAGTCAGGTAAAGAAGACAAATCACAGAATCCCAGAATTGTTTGGGTTTCCAGTCTGGTTTCCATGGGCAGGGACACCTTCCATGAGACCAGTTTGCCCCAAGTCCCACCCATCCTGCTCAAATCCCCAGAAATTAAAAAGCCCTTTTCTTCAAAATGCATTTTCATGACATTTTGGGGTTGATGGCTTCTCACCTTCATAGACTTCCTTAATTTTGGGGCTGCCTGACTTGTTGGGGGGATCTGCAGCTGGGTGTGAGTTTGGGGTGATGCTGAGCTGTGCTGGCCCCTTCCTCCTCTCTGCTCTCAGCTGTGCCCTGTCCCACAGGGGGCTTGGCTCCAGAATTCCTGCTGGGATCCCCCTCGGGGCCAGGGCAGCTCCTGATGACACAAGTGCCTTTCCTGGAGGTGCCTCTGGCAGGGCCTGGGAGCCTCTTGGGGTGGGAGGTGTTGCTGTGCTGGGAAATGGGCACAGCTCACCTGGGCTGGGATCCTGGAGCTGCCCAGACCCCACGGGATCCTCTGGGATCCTCTGGGATCCTCTGGGATCCCTCCTCCCACAGGAGGGATTTGGGGAGCAGCTTCCATGGCCAAGCCAAGGGAAAGCTGCTGCAGCAACCTGGAGCTGTGGGGACAGTCCCCAGGGGACACGGGAGGTGTGGGGAGGGGACAAACCCTGTCACCACTTGGCTGAGGGACATGCACGTGCTGTGGCTGCTGCTGTCGTGGGGCAAGCATTCTGGAGAGCCTTCCTCCTCCTCCTCCCCCTCCTCCTCCTCCTCCTCCTCCTCCTCCTCCTCCTCCTCCTCCTGCTGTCGTGGGGCAAGAATTCTGGAGAGCCTTCCTCCTCTTCCTCCTCCTCCTCCTCCTGCTGCTGTCGTGGGGCAAGCATTCAGGAGAGCCCTCCTCCTCCTCCTCTTCCTCCTCCTCCTCCTCCTCCTCCTCCTCCTCCTCCTGCTGCTGTCCCAGCCCAGGGCTGCAGGGACAATGCCAGCTGCTGCAGCAGGACAGGAGCCACCTCAGTCCAGTTTTCCATCCTCTTTTGAGCCAGCAGGAGCACCAACACCTCTGGGTGAGGCCAGTTGCTGTAGGAGAGTTATTTTGGAGGGAACTGAGGATCATCTCCTGTGCCCTGCAGATCAAGGCACCTCAGACCCCCCAAACCCCTCTGCACTACCCAAACTCTGAGCTCAGGAGATGTCCTGGAGCACGGGGGCACCAAACCCTCCCAAACACAGCATGGGTGAGCAGCCAGCTCCAGATGAGCATTTTAAAATCTCTTTTGTCCCCTTTTGGCACCACCTGATCACACACAGAGCCCAGAGGCAGGGCTTGGGCTGCTCTTTGTGGAGGTTGGAGTGGTCACTCCAGCTCTGCAGGGGTGGCACAGAGGGCACAGGAACACCCAGGGGCTGCCCCAATGTTCCTGCAAAAGGCTCATTTTTTAATCCCAGCAGAAAAATTACTCTATCTCCACCTGGTAGAAGGAGCTGATGGGAGACAGACACCTTCCCAAGGGAGGGTCACCCACTGCAGGCCATGACAAGCTGTAAAATTCCCTTTTTTTTTCTGTAAGATCCCCATTGTTCCAAAGCTGAGCTGAGGAAGGAGATGCTCCCTGTCTGGTGGGCTCTTTAACCATGTGCACTTAGTCAGTAGGTGTGAGTAGATGTTGCTGCCCGTATCTATCTCCCCTACCCAGTTGCTACGTGTGAACAAGTGTATTTGTCCCCAGTGTTGTGGGTTCTGCCTGTGGTGACACGAGGATGGGAAGGGTGGGGACGATGTGGAGCTTCCTCCTGTACAGGGCAGAGAGGAAACCTGCATCGACCCGAGGCTTGTGACTACATTTGTTCAAGAAATGTCATCTTAACCCCCAAACTGTTGACACTTTATGCATGTGCTAATTGAATTTAAAAAGGAGTAAGAAAAAAAAGAAAAAAAAGAGGAAAAAAAATTAATAAAGATTTTAAGAGGTTACAGTAGATTCGGGTTTGGCTTTTTTTTGTCAGCTTTGTCCTTTGCTGGGAGATAATCAGCCCTGTGATGTTCCCTCCTCTGTTAGAGGCTGGGGCATGGAAGGAGCAGCAGAAAGCTGTGATCTCTCTATTTGGAGGATCAAGCCCTCAAAGATCAATTCATTCTCCAGGGTATTTAATCCCTGACTGCCTGGGTAATCAGAGGGCAGGGAAAGCTCTGTCTGTGCCTGGAGGCTCCCAGCAGCAGGAGCTGCTCCTTCCCAAGCCCTCCGTGTCTCCAGCAGTTCTTGTCCTCCTCCAGCTCCTCCTGATCCCAGGGGAAACACAGACCCCGGGTGAGGGAAAGCAGAGACCTGTTCTGGGCTCTGAAATAAAAACACAGACACACAGAGCATGGCACATACCTGGGACAGCAGCCCAGAGCTTCAAAGGTTTTAATTTTAACCCCCCCTCCCTCCCCCTATTTTTGGATATTCTCTTGACAAATCACTTGAACAGTTTTATTTACAGTAATAAAAATAAATTACTCTTACAGATGAATGTATAATATTATACACAATAGAGATACAGTGCAATAACAGCATTGATTTGTTTTCACTCGGTCATAAAGTGCATCGAAGGGGGCTTGATTTAACCAGAACTGAATGATAACTGTACATTTTCCTTTGAGATCAGCTTTCCCAGTCGAGTTAAAAGGCTCACGACAACACTGGCAGCCACACAAGGCGCTGCCCTGATTGCTGTGGGTTGGCCTCATTCCTGGGGATCGGGTGGGATGGGAGGCAGGGATGGGGGTGGCTGATTTCCACCCTGACAGAGAACTCCAGGAGCCTGGAGGTCAGAGCTCACCCAGCAGGGTGAGCACACAGCAGGCTCTGCCTCTGGGGGAGTTTCCTGCTGGGCTTGGCCACCAGAAACTCATCCCTGCCTCAGGGCTGGAGGATTTCCTTCCCAGGGAGGGATGATCTTTGTCCCCGGGGGCTGGAATGCTCTGACCTGCTCCCAGGGGACATCAGACACAGCCCAGTGCTTGTCCCTGTGCTGCAGAGGAAGGCAAGGCAGGGCCCAGCAGCCAGCACTGCTCCTCACCCTCAGCCCAGCTGGAATAAAAGCTTTTCTTGGGACAAAACAGCTGTTCTCCAGCTCCCAGAGCCTGCAGTAAGGCCATAAACCTGTGCTTGTGGTGTCAGCAGCCAGGGACAATGTGCTGGGGGACACCCAGAGTCCTGCCTGCCCCAGCACCCTCACTCTGGGCAGGGAAAACCTCGGCACAGACACAGCTGCACCTGGCAGCCAGCAGAATTCCTGAAGGCAACTCTTACCCTTGGAGCTGGAGACAATTTATTCACCTCCCTCAAAGTCAGGGGCTAAAGAACTTGAGAGCATGGGCGTGGCTCTCTGCTGAAAAACCCATTTTCTCTCTGTGATGCTCTGTATTGCAGAGTCTCCCGGAGGGAATGGGAGAGCTCTGTCCTGGGGCTGCAGGGACAGCAGGAAAGGTGCTCTGGGGGGGGGGTTCGCAGTGGGAGCTGCACTGACAACAGGAGAGGTACAAATGGTCCAGGAGGAGCTGCCTCACCTCACCACGAGGGAAGGCTGGGTGTGAACAAGAGGAAATACAAGGGAAATACCATGTGCATCCAACAGTTATTCCTGACAATTAGGAGTGAGCTGTTAATTGATCGTTAGCAATGACGTGAGTCTCGATGCTGGTCAGGACACACCAACACAAGTGAGTACCAATGGCTTTTTGAAAGGTCTCCCCACCCCAGATTTGATGCTTTTACAAGAAAGAGATACGTCATCACCTAATGAGAACAGTAATGGTTTCTTGGGGGTTCATTCCAGGTTCAGTTAAAACTCTTTAATTGTGGGGCTGCCACATCAGGACCGAGATCTTTAGGATCTTTACTGCTGGTTACTGACATGAAGCTGGCTAAAGAGAGACACTTTCACTGCTCAAAGTCCCAAACTGGCCAAAATGAAAAGGGAAAAAAGAAAACAACCCCCCCAAAACAAAATTAAGCAGCTTTGTTGGTACATTTTAATAGTTTTTTTGTGTGGTTTCTTTTAAATTTCTCATGCTGGGACAGGGAAGAGGGCTTGTTGTAAATGCACAAGCTCCCCCCAGCCCTGGCACATCTCCACGACCCTCAGGGCAGCTGTGGTTACATCCCAGCCACGGTGGCCCTGGCCTTGTCACAGTGTATTTGAGGAATGTTTTCTCCTTTTTTCCCCCTCCCTGCCCTTTCCTCATCCCCTCACCTCAACCAGCCAAGCACCAAGGCCAAAAGCTTTTCACATCTACATTCTGCTGGCCACCAGCTCGTGGTGGAAAAGCCAAAGGCACCCAGAAACCTGTAAATAAATCAGCAAACAAGCAGTGGATTCATTTCCCTGGCTATGCTGATCCCTGCCGTAGGCTCAGGGCTAGTTGGACACCCCCTGTAATTACTCAGGACCACTTTTCTGCCCATTTCTGCTGCTGTGGATCCACACCAGCTCCTGGAGAGTCCAGAAAGGACAAGAATCTAAGCCCAGCCACCTCTAGCCTCTCATCCTTAATCAAAAGTCATTTGCAAAGCTCAGAGTTTGAAAATACAGTGGCAAGATCCTGGCCAGGGTGAGGACAGGGAGTTCTTCCCAACCAAACCCCCACCAGCCCTGTCCAGGCAGGTCCAGTTTCCACCTGGAGTGGCCATGGGGACTCTGTGGAAATCAAAACCTGGGAATTTTCCCTGTGCTGTGCAGGACTGCCACTGTCCCCTTGTCTCAGCTGAAGAGCACAATTATTAAAACAGAGGCTTTTAGAGACCTCAGTTTAACAGAGATAGAGAATTCCAGCTGGAGGAGGCCTCCCAGTACACCCAACACCAGAAAATATGGAGCACTGGGATGTGCTTCTGTCACTCCATGACCTTCTGGTGCTGCCCAGGAGGTGGACAGGGGCTGCTGGGCTCTTTTCACCAAGTTTTGGATCCTCAGTGAATCCACAGAGGATCCACCAGCTGGAAATCCTATTTTGCCTCCCTGTGATTCCCTCCCCATTGGTGCCTCACCCACAAGTGACACTGATACATTCATGGGAGCTGCTCCCTGTTTATGGACACAGAACCTCATCCTGAAGCCCTCATTCCATCCTAAACCTGCCCCAAAGGCAGCCCCAAGGCCCAGGGCATTCCCACCCTGCACACAGCAGCACTGCCTCCAGCAGGGATTTAAGGTTTTAAATGAATTTTCCTGGTGTTCCATGTAAGGGGGACCCAAAATCCACCATCCCCACTGATGTCCAACATTGCCACTCCAAATTTTTCCAGTAAAAGGTTTTGTCTGTGGGAAACAAAACCAAAATAAAACCAAAGCACTGAAGGAAAGGTGCAGTAAAATGGTCAGAGGTTTCCACAAGGCAACGCTTGGCAGGTGAACCTCAACCTCTTTATCCTCTTCTTCACTTCCCCTCATTTCCCCCCCTCCCTTTCCTCTGATAAAACAGGAAAGGAAAAACAGAAAAAAAACCCAAACCAAACCAAACCCACAACAACAACAAAAACAACAAAAAACCAAATCAAACCAAAACCAAACCAAAACCAAAACAAACAAACAAAAAAACAACAAAAAAAAACAACCCAAAAAACCACAGCCTGGAAATTACACTGTTTTTACACAGGGGAATGACTGCAAAAATTCCAGTTTATCAAAATGGGGTTTTTTTAGGAGCAGATTTCTTGAGATTTTTCCTGAAACCTAACAAGTGTTTTTAACAACTTCCATGGACAACTTTAACATCTCAAAGAGAGAGGTGCTGGACCATCTCAGGAAAAGAAACGAAATCACTATTTTACAGTAACTCTGAGCACAGAATAGGCTGGTACCACATCCTGATCCTGACTGGAGCTGGGTCAGTGTGCTCAAGGACCAGAATTCTGAGTTTGCCTTTCCCAAAGTGTCTGAAAATGTGTTTGGGTGAGCACCCAGTGAGGACACTGAACCTCAGTCTGGCAGGGGTTGTGCCCTCAGCTTTAGCTCCTCACATCCCAAATCTTTCTCCTCGTGCTGTGGAGGGCCACAGGGAGAAATTTTTCATCGATTCTTATTTGACTTCGGAGAAGTTTATCAGTGTATCCCTCAAACTGAGACTCATTTTGCTGGAGCAACTAAACTCTAAAAAGAACATTGTTAAAATCAAGCTCTTCAGCAACAGGGAATTTACTGCAAAGCCAAGAAAATGCAACTTTTCTTCTTGTCAAGGTTTCTCTAGAGCTGATTAGTTAAAGTACCTTTCATCTAAAGATACAAAATGAACTGCTCAGAGAAACAAATCCTGACTTCTAGCTAGGGCCGTTGTATAAAAACATTTCAGATGTTCACAATGTTTCAAAAAGGGTTTAAGCTGTTGAGTGTTTACACTGAAGGGCTGCAGGGACCTGGCTGCACTTGAGAAACCAGAAGAAACAGAATGAGTAAAGTGTTTGTATAAATATTAGTCTTTCTTATATATATATTTACTTTAAAACTTACATTGATTCCACATTGTGCCAATTTCCCGTTCTCCAAGGTATTCATCAGAGAAAGGAAATGAAAAAAAACACAACCCCAAACCCACAGAACATAAAAGCTCAAAGACTGGCCACCTCTCACAGGCAGACAATAAGTCCAAGCCCCAGGCACACTTGGGAGATTCTGAACTTTCTCATGTGCACTTGGCTCCGAGGAGCGAGAGATTCACTGCACAGACCCAGGGGCAAAACCCACCTGGATCTGCCTGGATCCAGCCATAAAGTGACTTTGTACCCTCTGCAGACACACAAAGCAAGAACATTTCTTCCACTATCACAAACTCACAGAACATCACGGGTTGGGAGGGACCTTAAAGCCCATCCAGTGTCACCCCATGCCATGGCAGGGACAAATCCCACTGTCCCAGGCTGCTCCAAGCCCCAGTGTCCAACCTGACCTTGGATATTTCCACGGATTCAGGGGCACCCTGCTCTGGGCACCCTGTGCCAGGGCCTGCCCACCCTCCCAGGGAACAATTCCTGCCCAAAATCCATCCCTGCCCTCCAGCGGTGGGAAGCAATTCCTTGTCCTGTCACTCCACACCCTTCCCAAAGTCCCTCTCCAACATCACAACAATTTCTCCACAGCAAAGCAGAATATTTGGGTACCAGACTGAGCTGCTCAAACCCCCCATGCCAGGACCTCGGGCAGCACCCCTCGTGTGCCCTGAGCCACCCTGGATGTCCCACCCCCACCCCCAGCCCTGCCACCCCTCCGGGAGTCGCTCGGATTCTTTCTGGCGTTATCAGCGAATGCACGATTCCACCTCCCGGCCAAAAGAAAGCCCAGGATAAAGGACACTTCATCATGGTCCCACTGACACCACACAGCACATCACACAGCACAGGAATGTCGGGGGCTGGCGCCTCTCTAAGGAAGCAAAGTAAAGTGGCAGCATCAGCA
The DNA here is from genome assembly GCA_037834095.1 of Argya squamiceps. Classification (NCBI taxonomy): domain Eukaryota; kingdom Metazoa; phylum Chordata; class Aves; order Passeriformes; family Leiothrichidae; genus Argya; species Argya squamiceps. The sequence continues at coordinate 17,249,412 of JBBMKD010000194.1, forward strand.
ATGACACGTGTGGTGACAGAGGCTTCACTCTCGGGGACTCCAGCAAGCCCGGACCCCTCTTTGGATGAAAACCCCACCCCATGTAAACAACTCGTGTGGGAGGGGGGAAAGCAGCACGCCAGTGCCCCAGCTGGGCAAGGAGAGCCCTTCCTTGGCCTCCCAGACTTTGGGGTGCAGAGCACCCCGGCTGCCCTCACCCCCCCACAGCGCCAACCCCGCCCCACTCACATTTTCGGGGAGGGGGAGAAGGAGGGAGAGGATTCCCTGGGTACCCCTATCCCCTAAAAGCCACACCTAAATTGTCTTTCACCCCACAGGCTCTCCGAGTGCTCCACAAACCACCGGGAGTCTCCGTGTCCCTCCTGGCGCGGGCCCCCCGGCCGGAGCTCTCCTCCCCCGCGGTGCTGAAGGCGGCCCCCCCGTTATTCGTTATTGCATAGCATCGCAGGCCCTGATTTCAGGGGATGGGCACGGCCACCCCACGCGTGGGGACCAGCCCCGCCGGGGGAGGGGACACCACACCTCCCTCCCCCGCTCCTGTGGCCTTCCCATGGGATGTGGGACCACCCGGGCGGGGCCCGCTGCTCCCCTGGCTCCTTACCCCGAGAGCAGACAAACGCCACCGTGCGAGGATCCTTTTCTTTTTTTCCCCCCTTTCCTTCTTTCTTTCCTTTCTTTCTTTCATCCTTTTTCCTTTTTCTTTTCCTTTTTTCTTTTTTTTTTTTTTTTTGGTGTTTTGTGTTTTTAAATCAAAAATAAAATGTGTAAGAAAATAACATTTCTAAAGGAAACCATTATCATTCTACACACACTCTCTCTCTCTCTTTCTTTTTTTCCCTTTTGCTTTTTTTTTTTTCTCTCTTTCTCTTTTTTGGCCATCTTGCCATGGAACGAGATGTGCTGACCGGGCGGGGGGCTCCTCCCGGTAGGAAACAATAACGACAGAGGGGGGAAAAAGAGGAAGGAGGAGAGCCAGGGAGCACCTCCGGCTCCGCGCTCAGTTCTCACACGTCGCTGGATGTCCTTGGTCTGGAGGAGAACGTGGAAGGGATGCACCCGCAGCAGGCCAGCCACAGCGACTTCTGGATGTCTGGGTTTCTGAAGGCGTAAATGATGGGGTTGATGAGCGAGTTGCAGGTGGCGGGCAGCGCCAGCGAGTAGGTGTACACCGCGGGGTAGCTGGAATCGGCCACCAGCGAGTAGATGGCGAAGGGGATCCAGCACAGCGCGAAGGTGCCGAGGATGAGCGACAGCGTGGAGAGCCCTTTGCGGGTGGAGGTGGCCTGCGCCGTGGCGATGAACTGGTGCTGCACGGCGATCTGCTGGGCGTGCCGGAAGGCGATCTTGCAGATCTGCAGGTAGAGCTGCATCATGAGGGCGAAGAGCAGCAGGAAGGTGACGGCCAGCACGGCCGCGTTGTCCTTGGTGACGGGCCGCAGGATGCTGCAGGAGCTCTGGTCCCGCAGGCAGTTCCAGCCCAGCAGCGGCAGCAGCCCCACGCCCAGGCACAGCAGCCACATCAGCAGCACCATGGCGCAGGTGAAGCCCAGCGTGCGCTCGCTGTGGTAGGTGAGCGCGTTGTACAGCGACAGGTAGCGGTCCACGGTGATGGCCAGCAGGCTGCAGACCGAGGCGGAGAAGGCGGCCAGCAGCAGCCCCGCCGCCGCCAGCTCCGCCGCCTCGCTTGTCGGCCGCAGCATTTAGCGCACGGCGAAGTTGGCCACCAGCCCCAGCCCGTCCAGCAGGTCCGCCATTG
>JBBMKD010000194.1:17268280-17283012 GCA_037834095.1 Argya squamiceps
GGTCCCAAATCCAGCTCCCAAACCCCAGGTCCCAAATCCAGCTCCCAAACCCCAGGTCCCAAACCCCAGGTCCCAAACCCCAGGTCCCAAATCCAGCTCCCAAACCCCAGGTCCCAAATCCAGCTCCCAAACCCCAGGTCCCAAACCCCAGGTCCCAAATCCAGCTCCCAAACCCCAGGTCCCAAACCCCAGGTCCCAAACCCCAGCTCCCAAATCCCAGCTGCCAAACCCCCGGTCCCAATTCCAGTTCCCAAAATCCCGCTCCCAAACTCCAGCTCCCAAACCCCAGCTCCCAAACCCCAGCTCCCAAACCCCAGCTCCCAAATCCCAGCTCCCAAACCCCCGGTCCCAATTCCAGCCCCCAAAATCCAGCTCCCAAACTCCAGCTCCAGTCCTGCCCTCGTGGCACTCAAAGCTCAAACCACTTTGCTCTCAGCCCTTCTGTGTTTGGTTGTTTTCTCCCAATTTCCAGGGAATGCTCCTCTTGCAAGTCCAACTCACATTCACCAGAGTTTAAATTAGCTCAATTTATTTATTTCCTGCTAAGGTGTGACCCAGCAGGACAAGGACCAGACAGCATTTGGGATTTACAGAGCTGCCATCTTCCAACCTCCCTTGCTCCTACTGCTTTGGATTCCCATAAATTCCCACTCACAGGAGCACAACTGATCCCATTTCCCCAGTGCAAAGGTGAACTGCAGTGAAGCACAAGGGAATGAAAACCTGTCCTGCAATGAACCTCAGCAGCTCCAAGCACAGGCTCCTGTTTTTGGCTTTCAAATGTCTCTGCTCCAGATCAGTCAGATGATATTTGCAACAAAGGCTCAGGGAGTCCAACCCAGGGGGAAGAGGGGGAAGAAATGCCAGGGAGAGCAGCAGCAGAGCTCCAGGGGTGATGGAGAACAGAGGCCCTGGGTAACCTCTCCCTGCTGTAGCAGCACTGCAGTGACAACCTCTGGCACTGAATTATTGAGTTCTCCTGCTCTGACCCGTTTCAGCCCAGGTTACAGGGATGCAGACACAGCAGGATCAGGAGCCTCAGCCACCCAGCAGGGTGGGAGAAATTCAGGAGTGAAATTCAAGGAAAAGCCTCTGGGCACTGGGGGTTTGATCATAATGACCTTTATTGGAGACAGGAGGGGTCATTTATTATACAGAAGTAACATCTCACCATTCTCTTCCCATTTAATTCCTTTTAGTCTCCTTATAAATCTGTAGCAAAAGTGCACTTTGAACAGTTTTTAATCTATAGTATATATCTTTCAATATTATTTCTCAGTCAGGTATTTTATTTGTAAAAAGGTATCACCAGATATACAAAATACATGTCTAGTGTACTACATTACTTTTTGTATTTACTGTTTAGATTATTTTTAACTCAGTGCTCTCTTTTTTTATTTCATTTTTTGCAAGACTCAGTGATGACAGGTCTTCTGGTGGCATCACCAGGAGAGGACTCACAGCTTGTGTGTGGAGAAAGGGGAGAAGACTCTTAGCCAAGGAACAATTGTCACACAACAGGAACAAGATGAAACAAGAACATTTGCTGCTGTTGAATGTGTCTCTTAAAATGACAGTACTCTGCATAATAAAAAAAGAATTAAAAAACCTAATATCCAACATTTGATCTTGTGGAAGAGATGTGCCAGGAGAATGGAAGCTGTACCCAGCTGGAATACAACAACAATGGTTCATTTGCATTTTGGAAGGCAGGAGTTAATTGCTGAACATCACCTTTGTGGTCATGAGAGGAAGGAACAGACACAGGCAGCACGAGGGACTGGGGAATGCTGCTTTCCTGAGGACAGTGTTTTGGTAAAATATTGAATATCCTGCACAAGCCACAGAATTGCATAAGTTAAAGATCCTCAAGAACAACAACAAGCACTGGGGACAGAGGAGGGGCTGTGCTGGGGACAGCCACACTGAGGACACACAGCTCAGGGACACAGAACACTCATTCCCCACTGGGAGGTGGAGCCAGCTGTGCCAGCCTTTGGCACAGCCACAGCACTTCTCCAAATGCACAAGATTTTCTGAGATTTCTCACCCAATTCCTTAAGTCTTTTCTTTCTAGTTATCCTTGAGATTAGAATATATACACACACCAGATAATTGCTTCATTTCAGTCTTCAACAGACCAACAATTCCCCCTGGGAAGCAAGGCCTAGAGAGGTGAAACAATCAGAAGCATTTTAGGGGTGTCACGACTCCCAGATGGAGACAAACATCACCCACAACGACTGCAACACTGACCAGGTAATGCCTGGTGGGCTGGTTGCTTTTCCTTCTCACCTGAAGACTCACAACTCCTGGGTTAGTTCCCTAAAGAGCCCTTCCCTTGGTTAACCCTTCCCAATTAGTGCTGTTTCTGTGGATTAGCATAGATTCAAAACACAGCTTGCATCAGTTGGCTGGGAATTGAGTGAAATGTGGAACAGATCCTGCTTCAGAATGAGGGCACTTTTGGTTTATGCAACAGCTCCAAGAAAGGCTGGAATTCCCAACTTTCCTACAGCAGAGATGGTCTCTGACAGGTCCAGGGCTGCTCTGCTCCCCTGGGAGCTGCAGCAACGGGGCCTGGAGGCAAAACTGCTGCTCCCAAAGGAAAATGCACAGCAGGAGAGGCTGGAGGTGGAGACAGTTCCCTGCCTTCTGCAGGAGAAACAGAACAGCACACACAGAGTACAAAAAGAAGCAGTGCTGTTAGTGTTTTCTAAACCCAGTGCAGAATGGGGAGAGGTTTACAATGCTGCAGAGAGAGAGGGGTTTGTCTGCTTTTTTCTTTATAAAAAAAATCACAGACTTGACATTTCCAATATGTCTTAGCTTTGTTCTGCTTCTCAAGTCTGAGTCACCAAAAATATCCAGCAACCAGCTGCTGCTCATATCCTAAAATATGCCTTCAGCTGACACTGAATATCCAAATCATTCTGCTAAAATACAGAAAAACGATGGCACAAACCAAGGTGCAGCCTCAGGCCAAGTTTCAATGGTAAAAAAATCCTACAATGCTACTTTGAAATCTCTTCTGGAGTTCATGAACAAAGAAGCAGCCGGGTTTCAAGTAGAGGTAACACAGATTTTGGAAGATAGCATGTAAAAAAAAACAAAAAAAAAGCCCAGAAAGAAAACTGGAACAAAAGCTCTTCTTTGTTAGGGCAGTTGAGCACTAATCCTCCACAAAGGGCAGGAGGGAGTTCTGTTCTCTCCTCCCCTGGCTCTGTCCTGGTCCTACAGCAACAGGAGGAGCTGCTCTGCTGGCACAAAGCTTGATCCCTTTTTCCTTGTGTCCATGGTTTGTGTCTCTGGGCTCAGTCCCTGGACTGGTAGAAGAGGATATATCCAGATTCAGAGTTTTTGGAAATGTCTGATGTTAACCCATAGAATTCCTCGATGGCCTGGGCGTCAATTTTCTGAAAATTAATGGAAGTTTTAATTAGCTTGGATCCCAATAATTAGCTTTGATCCCACCCTGAAAGTCTTTTCCCAGATAAACCATTATTCCCAGTGCTTGGAGGTGATCTGGAAAGCCAAGCAGTGACACTTCAACATCATTCAATCCAACAAAACATTCTCCCCACTTAATAACTTATTGACTTTTAAAAAAATCAGGATGAAAAAATAAACTTCTCAGGAGGGGTGCAGTCCTAAACTGGACTACAACACAAATAATGCACGAAAACATATCCTCAAAGAACTACATGACATTTTTATATTTGCTGTTCTCACACTGGTGGAACCTTGCCTGAGTATTTTATAATTAAATTATTTTGTAATTATAAAAAAAATCCACTAATTAAAAATATTATTATATTTTATATTATTATTATTACTATTTTTTACTTCAACATCATTCAATCCAACAAAACATTTTTCCCCACTTAATAACTTAGTGACTTTTAAAAAAATCAGGATGAAATAATAAACTTCTCAGGAGGGGTGCAGTCCTAAACTGGGCTACAACACAAGTGAGCCATGAAAATGTGTCCTTAAAGAACTACATGACATTTTTGTATTTGCTGTTCTCACACTGGTGGTACCTTGCCTGAGTATTTTATAATTAAAATATTTTGTAATTTTTTTTTTTAAATCACTAATTAAAAAAATTATTATTATATTTTATATTATTATTGTTTTTCACGTCAACATCATTCAATCCAACAAAACATTTTCCCCCACTTAATAACTTCTTGACTTTTGAAAAAACAGCAAATCAAGATGAAATAATAAACTTTTCAGAAGGGGTGCAGTCCTAAGCTGGACTACAACACAAGTAATACATGAAAACATATCCTTAACGAACCACATGATAAAAATGTAGTTTTATATTTATATATTTTATATTTTCTTTATATATTTTATATTTAGTATTTTTATATTTGCTGTTCTCACACTGGTGGAACCTTGCCTGAGTATTTTATAATTAAAATATTTTGTAATTTTTTAAAAAGCCACAAATAAAAAAAAATTAATATATTATTATATGCATGATCATATACATTGTGTTATTATTATAATTTTTTTTTTTTTTAAAGTCACTAATCAGGCAAGAAGGCTTTTGTACAGCTGCAAGTTACACGTTGTGTAGAGTGAAAATTCAGCTAAAATAACTCCAGATTTCAAAGTCATTGTGAACCTTTTGAGGAGAAAATTCTTGCAAGTGCTTCATGAATTCTGTGGGTCTCATCTAATTCTGATCTTTGGCCAGAGGAGAGCTTTCCTACCAGGCAAAGCCTTCTGAAATATCATCACAACGTGTCTTACGAAAAATCATGATTTCCTGTACTAACAGAATTAAAATCTGCTTATATTTCAAGTGGTGACCTATGTGCAGAAAAGCTGCTTTGCTCTCACACTCCAAGCAGCAACTGGAGGGAATTTTACAGGGTTTTTAAAGGTTCCACATGTCCTGAGCACAGCTGGCTCCCCAGCAGTGAGCTGGATCCTGGAGCCCAGACAGGAATAAAACACCCCCAGGCACCAGTGCTGCTCAGAACTCCACTGGGAGGGAGGTTTTTAATCCCTTTAGGACTCTGCACCCACAGAAATGAGAGGCTGAGGAGGAGATGAGCCCCAAGTTTCCTTTTGTTCCAAAGGAATAAAGTTGAGGAAGTAAAGAAATTCCAAATCCAACAGCTCTGGGCTGAACACCTGCTCTGCTCAGGAGGAGCAGAAACCAACCTGGGATTGCACTTTAAAAGAAAGGAACCCTGCTGTGCCTGCAGCAGGAGCCTCCTCAGCTGCAGAATCCCTTTGGGGGATGTGAAATCTCTGCTCCCTGAGCAGATTTTGGCATCACCACAAGCTCAGCAGCACTGGCTTCTCCATGTGGCACTGCCAAAACAGCAGTGAGTTGGGAGCAGCCTTCTCCCAGCACAAGAGAAAAACAAAAAGGAGTTTTCAGAAGATGCATCAACTGCAGAAATTCTCTCTTGAAAAGTTTTGTTCAACACCTTCTCTTAAAAAAATAGAGAGGGGGGGAAAAAATCCCCCAAATAGATGTTTTGTCTTTTCTCCATTCAAGGAGTGAGGGGAAGCTGAAACCCTCTGCTGAGGCTGGTGCATTTTCACACCATTTATTAACATAACGTTACTACAGGCTGTCAGAGGCACATTTTAACAGAAATATACTGACAGAACACTCCTCAGCTCCTGCAGTATATTTAGCAGACAAGTCAAACATGTTTTATTTTAAGTGCCAACTGACTTGCCATGCAATCAAGCCTATTTCCACTACTCATTCTGAATGCAACTCAAACATTTGATCCACATTAATTCATGCCTCAGATATTTTTAGTTTCAGCACAGCAGAGCTGATTTCCTTCTTTAATTTCACTATCCACAGAAAGCAGAGTGGAACTGAAAGGGGATTATATAGATTCTGTTCTTCCCACTCTTATTGACCAGATATGGTTTAACCCAGTTGTAACTCTGGAGTAACAACTAGGGGATGGTTGTTACTGTAAAGCTGCAACTTTTGGGATTCTGCAGCCTCACCTCATTAAAAATGTTGTTTCTTATGAACTGAGATCAAACCTCCTCTGGTTCTCCAAACCAACCCCAATTCAGGTATTTTTTAAGCAAAGCCATTCTGTGCCTCCCCTCAGCCTGGAGAGCTCCAGGGATGGATGTTCCCAGGGGAATACTGGCTCTGGGGTGCGTCCCCTGGCTGCTCTGGGGACAAATGCCAAATTCAGATCAGCCAGAGATCATTTTGTTTCTCAGGTTTCAGGTTTCACAATCCATTTTGGGCTGATTTGCCCCCTGGATCTGCAGCTTTCCTCTGTTTGATGCAGGATGTTTGGGGATCATCAGTCTCCAATTTAATTCAGAGTTGGCCTCCAATGAAATCCTAACAGACAAATAAATCTGCCTTCCCCACTGCTGGCATTTAGTGGGTAATGAGGACAAACTTCTTCCTATTTTCAGTTTGGAGCTGTTCATTCCCATCACTTGCCAAAAATGCAAGAAAGCTTTTTGTATTTTGCGGGGAAAAGCCTTTTCCTGGGCTTTCAGCTGCAATGTCTGTGAAAAAGAGCTCTGCACTCACCTTTTCAAGCCTGTTTTGTTAGGTGGCCACACCTAGAATGGAAACCCTCCAAAGAGCCTGGTTTATTAATTCTACATTTTATTTATTTATTGATTCTATAAATATAATCCTAGTATTTAAAATAAATTCTATAAAAGAAGATGAGCTTGAAAAAAAAAAGCCACAATTAAAGATAGAAAAGCAACATAAAGGGGAAAAAAAAGTGGGTTTTTTTTTCCAGAAGAGAAGAACTACATGACAGCTCCTTGGATTTACTGCCCAATAACAGACAGCACACATTTAAAAGCCATTTTTGGCACATCTATAAAAGTGTCAACAGGGTTTGCAGATAAACAGAAATTTGATTTTGCCCTAAAGGTGAAGAGACAACATAGAAGTGACTGATAGAAAGCAAATACAGAATAAGAGGATGGTTATTTTACATCTTTTAAAATGTGAAATTCATACCCTGTTTGGGAAAGGCAGAGAATACTTGTATTTTAAAATATTTTAAAAATTGAGGTGAACACTATTTCCTAATTAGGTGACACAATCCTGTACTTGGCCCATGACAGAAACAGAGGAAAATGACCCCAAAAATATAAAAATAGGAGAAAGGGAACTGTTGGCAGCCACACACACTGGGAAGCCACCCCTGATGCTCAAAGCAATGCAAAGATTGAAAAAAAAATTAAAACTGGGGAATGCCCTACATTTTTACTTCAACACAAGCACAGATTTTGCTATTTAGACACTTAATCAGGCCTTGACCACGGGATCTCCCAGACAAACAAGACATTTTCATCTTTACAAAAAGCAGCTCTGCTGTGCCATTTGTTCTACTGTTTGACATTTGCTTAATAATTATGTGAAATCCATGGATGTATAAATATTGTGGACATCAGCATTTACAGACATGTTGGCAGAAAAGGACGAATTTGCTTGAGCTGTTTCGACATCATAACTAAAAATAATTTTTTTCTCCAATTTGTTGGTGAAAAGTGACCTCCCCAAAAAAAAAAAAGGGAGAAGTGCAGCAATGAAATGCAAGTTAGCAATGGAAAGGAGCCCGAAAATGGGCTGAAATCAGAATTATTTGGTGTTTTGCTGCTCTTTACCCACCTCTACAATGTCATCATCAAAGAGCAGCCAGAAGCCGTGGCTCTTCACGATGGTGATGTAATGCCCACGGTTTGGGCCACTGCAAAAAAGGGATGGAAAACTGATTTTCAATAAAATAAATAACAGCCATTCCCTCCCCAGGATCACCCCTGGCTGTCCCAGCTCCACTGCCCAGCTTTGCCCAGAACACTGGTGAGGATTTTACATTTTTTTTTGCCAAATTGCTGCCAATTAAAATGTTGCTGTTGGCTACTCGAAAATAGAAAATATTCAAAACACACGATGCCAGAAATATTTCATATCATCATCCATAGATTTTAAATGACAAAATTTAAAATATTTCAATCTCTGTTTTATTGCATTCACCACTGCTGAGTATTTTGACCACTGTGAAGTTCTGAATTAAATCAGCTCTGGAATATTTTATTTCACAGCAGGAATTCCTCTCAGTGTGGTTTAACCTGACCACAGCCAGATCTTCTATGGGAGCTCTTCTCACTTTTCTGGTGAAATTCCAATCCACAGAATGGAATTGCTTTGGTTAGGGCAACTAAATAAAACCAAATTTAAACTTTAATTTAAACTTAATTTATATTTAAACTGAAGTAAAACCCTACATGCAAAATATGTCAAACAATATTTAGGAAAATCTCATTTATCTCAAGCCTTTGGTAAGTTCCCAGTAAGAACTGAGAGCAGGTGAATTACAGGAATCCTAAAAGCCCCACACAGGATAAAAAGCTTGAGGAAAAAAAGGAAAACTATTTAAATAATCTGAATTATTAATCACCATTATCCAAACATGTATGTGTAGGCACAGGTCTGGCAAATAAAAACTACACAAGAAAATGTATTTTATGAGACCCTAAAATGATGAAAACTGAATAAACACTACAACTGCACCACAACAAAAATCTTCTAGAACTACATGAATTTGTTTATACTAAATGCATTAGTATATACATGTATATAGTATATACATGTTTATACTATGCATTATTAGCATTCTTCTCCTCAGAAAGATATTTCAAAACATTTATGTGCTGTAAAAACTGATTACTTTAAAACTCACCCTTCCTGAAGGCAATTAGAAATATTATTATATATCATTAGAAATAAATACAGTTAGAAATATTTTTTCCCTTCCATGAGGGTTTTTTTTTCCTAAAATGCTTACAAGTTTTTTCCTCTTTGCTTTTAAAACCAGAACTGAAGCTGCTAAAACTAAAATTTCATGAAGAAAATAAGGATATTGAAAAAACACCCAGCAGTGCACAGTTGATTCCACATGATGGCACCAGCTCCTAAAGAAACTTCAAAGATTTGGGCAGGAGCAAGATGAAAACCATAATTTAATTCTATTTTAGTAGGTGTTTTTCCAAGATTTCTTTTCCTTCCATTTAGATTTCCTGGAAAGCAGGGTTAGAGGTGGGTGTTTTTTGTTGTTTTGGGGTTTTTTAGTGATTGCTCTTTGCTCCAGCTCAAAGAAAGAACTTGTCTGATGTGTCACTGTGCTGATGACACAAATGACACAAAATGACAAATCTCAGCCTGTAAAATAAAATCTAAAACTGTAAAAATTTTAAGGTAAAATTTAAAATGGTAAAGCACCAAGTAAAAATGACATAAATTAAAAGAAATAAATCAAAATATTTCCAGCCAACCAGCTCTGACAGTGCTCCTGCAATGCCAAGCAGTGTTATAAAACAGCACAGGTTCCTTTAAAATCCCAAGGAAAGGCAGGGAATGTGCAGAATTACTGCTGGAACCCTGGGCACTGAGAATTTTGGGCTTTCTGTGCTGACAGGCACTGACCCCAAGCAAACACTGCATTTGACCTGAGGCCGTGGAAAAAGCTCCCAAAATTCAGTGACAGCACTGGGGTTGTGGGTGTGGAGTTTGGATAGAAGTGTGTGATAGCACAGGGTGCAAAACTTAGGGTTTAAGAGTTTGTTGGTGAAAAGTGACCCAAAAAAAAAAATTGAGAAGTACAGCAATGAAATGCAAGTTAGCAATAGAAAGGAGCCTGAAAATGGGCTGAAATGGGCTTTAGAATATAGTAATACATATAAATATATATATTCTCTCTCTATATATATTATATATATTTAATATATTTATATATATAATATATATAGAGAGAATATAGCAATGTAGAATAGCACAGGGTGCAAAACTTAGAGTTTAAGGTTTTAGAATACAGTAATATATATATAAAGCAAGATGAAGGATTTAGGGTGTAAGCTGATTTCTTTTTCACCTTCCTTATGGGTCTGGGTGGTATTTTGTAATTGGGTAGAAAAATCCACATTGAGGGCCACGGGTGGTTGGTTATTGGGTTAAAAGTAAAAATAATTTAGGTGTCATCCCATAATTGGACAATTTATGTTTAAAAGACCTTGGAAAGAGTTAGAGACAGAGCCATTTTCTACCTTGTTAGCTGGAAATCACAACTTGTGAGACTGTAACATAGATCAGAATTAACAAACACCTGAATCAGAACACAAAACACCCTCTCCCAAGCATTTAACCCTGATTCTGAGAGAAAAGAAGACCAAAAAGCCCACGAAGCACCTGCCACAGTGAACCACCACGGCCACCAGGTCGTACATCCTGTCGGGGTTGGTGGCGTCCCCCGAGGTGTTGAAGAGGCGCAGCTCCAGGGGGAACACCACCCTGTAGGACAGCTTGGTGTAACGGTGCAGCTGGTCCATGTACTTGAACCTCTTCAGGTGCAGGGCCAGGATCATGGGCAGCTTCTTCACCCTCATTCTGGAGCATAAAAAGAGGGGAAATGGAAGATAAGGATTAGCAAATTGCCACAAATAAAGGTTTGTTCGAGAGCGGCTCAGTTATGAGGAAGCGTCGTTAAAAGGCAGCCAAAAATATTGGGAGGATTTTTTAAATGCTGCTTTTCCTCTCTGATTTTTTTATTTATTTCTTCCAAATTATTATTTGGAATAATATTTATTTGATATTTATTGAATTCCAATATTTATTCCAAATTATTAACGGCACAACTGACATCTCAATGCAGGACAACATCAATTTCTCACCCATCTATGAGAAAAAAAACCTGGAATAAATCTGTGTTGCTGCTCTGGCTCTGACCAAGTCTGAGGGGAAAAATAAGATTTTTTTTTTGTACCCAGAACTCCCAGACAAAGCAGATGGGATATTTTCCAGTGGCTTTAAGCTGATTAATGCTAACTGGGGAAAATGTGGATGTCTGGAAACACCAGATAGAAACTCTTCTGGGAGAAACACAGAATGAATCTGTGAATCTCCTCATGATGAGGCTGCCATGAAGCTACTTGGTCTCTCCACTAAACACAGACCTAGACCTGCTCACCTTTTCCTTTTCCTGAATTCACCAGGTGTATTTACCCAGAAATTTTAAGGTAACATCTCCCTCAGCCTGAATATTTGGCCCTTACCTCTTCTGTGCCTCCTGTTTGCTGCGGCACTGCTCACAATAGTATTTGTATTCACTGCATAGAGTTTCAGTGTTACTAAATCCCCTGTGGAAATCAGAGAGTGGCATAAGCAGGGATATTCCAGAGCATCCAGGTAAAAGCTACTGCTGCAAATGCTGGAAAAAAACACCCCAAACAACACACAGAGGATGAAGCTCCTTTCATTCATGGTGCTCCCACATCCATTTCATGTGTATTTGTCTCAGCATCAATGTTCAGCTGGAAAAATCTGGAATTTATACTCTTAACTGCCTATTTTCTGGCTAGGAAAGGTAATAAACAGCAAGAAGGTGATTGAGTTTTGTTTCCATCAGTAGCCATTCCATGTTTTCTTCAGTGGCAGAAATTAAATGTTCACATCTACAGCCATTAAGCAGCAAAGTCTGGATGATCCTTCAGCTCCCAGCAATTACAGATCCATTATCAGCTATTAAATAGCCAGATGCTGGATGCAAATTAAATATCCAAACAGCTGATAAGCCTTGGATCCAGCAGACAAACACATGGAGCAAATGCCTGTCAGGAAAAACCAAACTGACTCTGAACATCAGGGTCAAGCAACTGGAATTCAGTAAGGATATGAAAATAATCAAGAATTTATTGAGAAACCAAACATTGCATGTTTGTTTTTGATAAAGCCTGACTGGGTGATGTAACCAATTCAAATGCCCATAAAAAAAGGGAAAAATCAATCTTAGCTACTACTACTATTTATTAACTACTAAAACCCACTAAGAAACCTTCCAAAACTCACAATATTTTACCTCATGTCAAAGCCTACAACTGTTGCACCAGAGAACAACTAATCCAGGCTGTTTCCTTCTGACCAGGGCAGGTATTTTTTCCATTCCCAAAGAATTCTGTTTACCTTAGACAATGTGTAATTGATGTATTTTGTTCCACATCAACCGAGAGGTCCAGAAAGTCCTCATCTTTGCTACTAACCTTGAAAAAAAACAAAACAAAAACAAATAATAAGAAGAGATATTTGGTAACAATTTAGAGCTGGCAGATTTTAACCATTTCTGGAATTTTAACCATTTCTGGAATGGTGCAATGTGATTAGAAATAAATGTACACACACACAAAGAGGTCTTTTACTGAGGTAAACTAAAAGTGATTAAATAATCTGATGTGGTGTTAAAATCTGAGGAGAAGCATTAAAAAAAAAAAGCAACAACAACAAAACAAAAGCAAAAACCCATGGAAAAAAAGCACAAAACCCCAAACCCTTTCTCCTGAAACATCTCTTCCCCTTGAGACTTCAAGGCCCATCTGATTATTTCAGGTTTTAACCACTCAGAGCTCTCACTGGAGAGGTTTTAACCACATCCCACTTTCTCTGCAGCCTGATGCAGCTTTCTGCTGCATTTCAGGGTGGAAGAGTCAATACTCAGAGGCAAGGCAGGAAGAGGCAGATGGCTCCTCAATTAAATGGGTTAGCAGGGAGGAAAACCATCCTTCCATTTGTGGAACAGTCACATTTCATTGCAAAAACCTTGAGACAGAATCCTATTAATGTCATTTTTAGAGCTTCTCCTCACCACACAGCCATAACTTTAGATTTTAAATGCCAAGAACAGTCTTTTCTGTTGTAATCACTTCTTGGGTTTTTTATTTCTCTCCCCATCTGGGTTTTCATATTTTTTTTAGCACTATTAAATCAGAGCATATGACTAACTACAATTCCTTGATCTGAAGGTGGTGTGGATCTAATTCCAGACTTCATGCCACTGTTTTTGCTGTCAAACAGAGAGGTCAAGGACCAGCACCAAGCACAGAATTCCTGTTCAAGCAACTCAGTTCATCCCAGAGTTAAATGAAGAGCAACCTTCATGTAGAAACACAACATAAACTCCCAATCACTGACACAGGGAATAACATGGAGACAAAAAGGCAGCTTGGATCAGCCAGGTGCAGCTGCCTCAGTGGAAACAGGAGGAGAAACAGGGAAAACACTGTGCTTTTTTTCTGGGAAACATACCTTAATGAGCACTGGTTTGAACATAGAGTCCTAAAATAGGCTATGCTCCACATTTTAATAGAGACAGTGCAATTTCATCTAGCCTAACGAATGAGAAAGGGTGCTCAGTGTCAGGGAAAGCAATCCAGGAGCTGGGAGAGAGCTAAAGAGGTGTGTGTGGTGTGGTGGTGCACGTACAGCCTCACAGTTAAGACATCTGGTTTCATTGGTTAGTGTTCCTTGGAAGATTTCATGGACCCACGTCAGATCGGGCTTGTCTCCCTCTTGGCTCTCAACGCTGCCATTCTGCAGCTTCCCATTCTGCTTCTCCTGCTTCCTCTCCTCCTGCAGCAGGTCAGCAATGGTGTTCAGGAGGTAGTTGAGGAACTCGTGTGCATCCTGCTGCATGTAATTATCAAATAACTCTGCAAAGGAACAGAGGGAGGAGAATGAACAGCTACAGACACTTCCCAACGCCAGGTCACTGGGGGTTTTTCCCTTCCCTCCTCTGCCCTGTCACACAGCTCTGGTGGCACTGGGGAGTTTGGGAAGAATTGCACTTTGTTGTTCTCTCAGTGATTATCCTCAGGTTGTAAGAAATAAAGAGTTGGAAAATACCATTAAGGAAACTTAGTTTGGTCATTTCTCAGAACTGAAGAAAATTGGTTTGGGTTTTTTGTAGTTTTTTTTCTTTTTTTCTTTGGAGAGGGAGAGAAATAAAGAAATTCAGATGTGTTCCCTTGGGCCACTGGTTAATTAAGTCCAGCACCAAGGGGCAAAAATCCTCTACTGGAAGTTTGTTATCTTTTCAAATTCAAGCAGAGAGGATAAATCAACAGCCAGAACTTTTCCTCACCAAACAGCCTTGGGAAATAACCACCAGTTTGGATCCTAAGGAATTTATCCTACCACAAATGCAAGAGAACAGGCTGGGTCTCCTGTCAGAGTTCATGAGAGCCTGGAGCAATGACCTGGGGTGTGCTTTGTTCCCCTACAGAACTCCATACCAGTGGGGAATATCTGGACATGTGCAAGTCCAGAAACACAGACTGAGCTAAGGACAAGCATGGAGGTGATGAACTTCACACCACAAAAATTTTCAAGAAACTTGTTATAACTTAACAACTCAAACTCCAAAAGAAACCCGAATTTAAAATTTTACATCCCTAAAAAATCATTTATTCATTTACCATTTTCTTTCCTCAAGCGGGAAATGAATTTCTTGGGTGGGATGACTCCCACCTTCTTCTTTTGGGTGGCAATACTGTTGAAGAGATCAGAGAGGCAGGTCAGGAGGCTTTCCTTCTTCCGTGGCTGCACCTTGTAGGCCAAAACCTTCTCCCGAAAGGGCCGGCAGAAATAAAGTGCCTGTAGGACTGAGTTGCAGTAGCAGGTGTTGCCAAACTGGACAAAAAACAAACAAACAAACAAACAGAACAGAAGGAAAACAAAAGGAATTAGGGCTGGCAAAAAACGGAATGATAGGAAGAGAGTTCATTAAGAATTCATATATTGAAACTGGAGGAGTCACCTGGCAGAGCTCATTTACTGGGAAATACTGGCTGGAATGGGGGGAATATTGGTTGGAAAGACTTGTTGGAATGGGGGGAATATTGTTTGGAAATACTGGTTGGAATGG
>JBBMKD010000194.1:17293198-17304225 GCA_037834095.1 Argya squamiceps
ATAGGTTTCATATTTTCAGAATCTTTTGCTAAGCAATCATATTGATAAGGTTTCCCTGATTCATCTTCCCCAACACTGAGGTCCCTCAGGTGGGTCAGAGCAGAGCTGTGAGGGCAGCTGGGCACACACAGAGCCTTCTTGGTGGCTGCAGCCTCCCCAGAGTGAGCCAAGCCCATCTCCTGCCTGCAGGAAAACTGCATCCCCATGTCTCCAGGAGCTGTGGGGGGATTATTCTCCTCTCCTTTCCCATCCCTGTCTCTCACCCAGCCTGGCAGAGTCCATGTCCCAGCCTCACCTCTGCTCCCTTCCCAGAAATTTTCCAAAGATGAATGCTCCAATTCCATTATTTTTTTTTCTTTTTAGTTTAATTTACATCTGTTTCATATTATTTGCAGTTCTGTTTTATCTGGGTCACTCCCCTCCAGTGTTCCTCCCTCCCTGTTATCCCAGAGAACTGAGAGCTGACTGTGAGCAGTGCTCAGTCCCAGGCTCTCATCCCACAGACCCTGCCAGCTGCCCTAAAACCCCACTCGCTTTTCCTAGACAAACCATTCTCTCTCCATTCCCTCTGAAATGACACCCTCATCTTCCCAAGGCTGTCAACAGCCCAAAATTCACTTTCCCCATGTTTGGGGAGCCTGCAGTGTCCCAGAGGGCGTTTAGGGCTCCCAGCACGCACAAAGCAGCAGATCAATTTTCCCCGGAGGATTCACGTGTCAGCTGGGATTTGGGAATATCCCACAGCTGCCCGAGAGTTCTGAGAGGGGGGGATGGAAAAGTGTTTGTTATCCTGACGAGAGGGGTCCCCACACAATGGCACAGGGAGAACAACAGTGTGAGGATGGAGCTTTGAGTAGGAAAAGAACCGGACAGGCAGAACGGGATTATTCAAAACGGAATTACAGCAGAGCGTGGGGTGACTGTGCCGCTCTGAAATCGCTCCCGTGACGGCTGTAAGCCCCAAAATGTGTGTTTTTAGCAGGTTTTCAGCACACAGAGCCGGCCGTGGGGAGGGATGGATGCGGTGCCCGGCTGCAGGAATGTCCCGGTCCCGCCGCGATTGGCTGCGGGATGCCGGATCAGCTTTCACGGGGGCCGAGCAAAAAGTTCCCTTCGCCTCTCCCCAGGCGCTGCCTGAGCTCAGGCACCGGCCAGAGGAGCAAATAAAGGATTACTCTTCAAATAAAGGATTACTCTTCAAATAAAGGATCAGCCTGCCGTTACTTCTGAGAAAATATTCTACATTTGCAAAGCGTTCCACATCTTAAATACTTACAGGAATATTGCTCTATTATTTTAGGAACTAGATAAATAAATAAATATCATTGTATGGCTGAGAAAACAAATCATATAGTAAAGGCCATGTGGAAAGCCGACAGCAAAACTTGGATTGAATTCTTGCTTATCTTCACTTCCCAGATCTCTGCTTTGCTTCTCTGAAATACCCTCTTCCTGCCTTCACTCTAGTGACATCTTCAGCATTCTGCACTGCCTCTCCCTAGTCTGTTTGTTGACTTTTGTCTTTAGTAACAGCAAAAAAAAATTTATTTCAACAGTACTGCCAGTGTTCTTTGACTCCTTGGCTGGGCAGGGCACTAGCACAAATCACCTTTGTACGTTTATGCATCTTTGACAGTGTTGTCTTTCACAACTGTCATCACAGCAGAGATGTGACAGCCTCCCTCACCCCCTGTCCTGGTTTAGGGCAAATTTGGGAGGAAACCTCCAAATGGTGTTTTTCTGGAAAGCAAATTCAAACAGCCCCTCCTCCTAGCCGGTCTGGGAAAGGAACTCCTTCAGAGAAAAGTGGAAAAAACTATTTATTTAACAAACAAAAGTGCTCATAAGCATAAAGAAATAATAATAATAATAATAATAATAAGAAGAAGAAGAAGAAGAAGAAGAAGAAGAAAGAAGAAAGAAGAAGAAAGAAGAAAGAAGAAGAAAGAAGAAGAAAGAAGAAGAAGATGAAGAAGATGAAGATGAAGAAGAAGTAGAAGAAAAAGAAGAAGAAGAAGAAGAAACAATAAAACTTCTTGCTGCTCCTAAGAGAGATGGCAAAACTGAGAGTCCTTGCCAGGAGTTAGCTCAGCTCCCTCAGTCTGTTTATCAGTCCCAGTCCCTTTGGTGCTGGAAAACGCTGAGTCCAGACCCGGTGGGCCAAGGGCACAAGATCCCGGTGCTCTTCTGGGTTTTTTTCAGTTTAGAGCTGATTTAAACAGTCTCAAGGAAAAAAGGGGGAAAAAACAGTCCAGGAAAGCTTTTTTGCCTCAGCTAGCTAGACTAACAAAAGGAAAAAAAACCCCTCTCTCTCTGGCTGCTGTCCGTGCATCTGACAAAATACACACAGTCCCAAAGAGGAGAAAAGATCCCGAGGAGTGAACACTGTTTTTCCAAACAAACTGCGCGCGTCTTCTTTCCCTGCTCACTCTCAGAACCAGCGTTAAAGGTACAGAGCACAGAACAGACGATGCCGGTATCACAGCCACCCCAGGACACCCCCTCGGTGCGCCGGCCGGCGGCGGGGAGGGATGGACGCGGTGGCCGGCCGGCTGCAGGAATGTCCCGCTCCCGCCGTGATTGGCTGCGGGATGCCGGATCAGCTTTCACGGGGGCCGAGCAAAAAGTTCCCTTCGCCTCTCCCCAGGCGCTGCCTGAGCTCAGGGCTGGGAGCTCTGGCTTTCCTCGCAAAACGTCTCCAGTGGGATGAGAGGGTTTGTCCCTGCGAGGAGAGGCAGCCGAGCACAGGCACCGAGGAGCCGAGCTCTCCTTGCTTTTCTCCCCCAAATCGGCTTGAGCAGCCATCCCTTCTGGCATGGTTCTCATCCCTGAGGAGACGATGTCTCAGTACTCCACCAACTTCCTGCTGCTGCCCATCCCGGAGTACCCCGTGCTGGATTGCGCTCCCAACAAAATCATCAAGCTGGTGGTGCTGGGCGGCAGCAGCGTGGGCAAGACAGGTAAGGCACAGGTGTGTGTGCCCTGCTTTTCCTTCCTTGTCCTTTCCTTTTCCTTCCCAAAACTGGGAGAATTGTCCCATCTTAACTGTTTCATTTTTTATTTTTAAAGAAAATAATTTTTCCTTTTCCTTCCCAAAACTGTGTGATTTGTCCCAGCTTAACTGTTTCAATTTGTTTTTTATTTTTAAAGAAAATAATTTTTCCTTTTCCTTCCCAAAACTGTGAGATTTGTCCCAGCTTAACTGTTTCAATTTGTTTTTTATTTTTAAAGAAAAATTTTTTTTTCTTTAAATTTTAAAGATTTAAGGATTTGTGAGGCAGATTTGCTGAGCAGCCAGCAGCGAGTTTTGTACTCACAGATGGTTCTAGCTGCTCTTGTGCAAAATTATTTAACTGTGGCTAAATTTGCACCTCTCAAAAGGTGGCTTTTATCCTCCTGCTGTAAAGGTTTTATGCTCTGCAGGCAAATCACAGCATACAAGACGTGCCTTTATTATCCTCCAAAGGAGAGGGGAAGAAAAGAGGGTTAAAAGTGCATTTGAATATCTGCTCCATGATTTCAGGAAATATTAAAAGCAGATTGCTTTATTACATCTGTGGTTCCACGGGGTTCAGCAAAATGTTTGATTGTTTTGGCTTTGAAGCAGCCACATCTTCATGTTATTTTTAAATAGTTTGTTGAAGACAGCTGCACAGGCAACATCATCTAAGGGTGCTAAAGGATGATCACTGTGAGAAAAATTATTGCTTGAAATGAAATATATTATAAAATAATGTTGCTTGCAGAGTAAGACTTTTTATTTTAACTCTTAATTAAGTAGTTTTGCAAGTTACTAGGAATCTACCGAGACCAAAGCACCACAGGAATATGTTACTGTTGCCACGATGGGATTTAAATGCTTTATGCAGAAAAAGGAAAATGTTCTTATCAAAGAGTTTAAGAAAGCAGCTCAGGTTAAAGTGAATAAGAAGGCCCAGGGTGCTCCAGCATGACCCAAGGGTGCAGAGCACACGGAGTTTGTTTGCTGGCTGTGATTAGATACCACTAATGGTTTTTGTGAGGAGTTTTAAGGCTGGAAAGAACCATTTCATCCATCAGCCTCGCTTCTTGCATGACATAAAATGCTTCAATTTGGATTAGCTGCAGTCAGCTGGCTCGTTACTCCTTTCCTAAATTACTTCAGAGCAAAGGGAAGATTGTTTTACCTGTGATCACAGGGAAACAACCTCCCTATCCCACGCTGAGCTGCCACCCTGGATCTGAGGGCTCATTTCCAACACAAGCTGTGAAAAACTCTGCATGAGGAACCCCAGCTTGGCCCCAGAGCTTTGTCTGTGAGTGTTGAGAGCAGCACTTGCAGAATAACATGTGAGCAACTCAGAGACTAACTTGGTTTTGTGTGAGGCTCCTTCCTGCAGGAAGATGATACAGGAGTTGTATCAAGGTGGATCTGGGTTCTCATTAAGGACCCACTTTTCTGCCCAAGGTGGATCTGGGTTTTAATTAAGGACCCATCTTTCTGTCCAAGGTGGATCTGGGCTCTCATTGAGGACCCATCTTTCTGTGAAGGTGGATCTGGGTTTTAATTAAGGACCCATTTTCTGTCCAAGGTGGATCTGGGTTTTAATTGAGGACCCATTTTCTGTCCAAGGTGGATGTGGGCTCTCATTAAGGACCCATTTTCTGTCCAAGATGGATCTGGGTTTTAATTGAGGACCCATTTTCTGTCCAAGGTGGATGTGGGCTCTCATTAAGGACCCATCTTTCTGTCCAGGGTGGATCTGGGTTCTCATTAAGGACCCATTTTCTGTCATTGTTTTGCAGCCCTGGTCGTTCGTTTCCTCACCAAGAGATTTATTGGGGACTACGAAGCCAACACTGGTGAGTTCTGCTCTCCCCAGAGAGCTGGGAAAAGAAATCCTCTCTGTTTTGTGACTGGTGCACATTTTACAGGGAAGCCAAGTGGTGTTAGATGTCCATAAGGTGCATATTTTCAGTTAATAGCCTCGAGCTAAGAAAGCAATAAATCAAAGGCTCATTATTTATGATCCTTTCAGCTGTTTTTTTTTTTCCCCAAGCTGATGGAAAAGGGTCAGAATAAAAAGTTTGCTTGGGGATATACCTATACTGAAACACAGGCTCAAGGCAGAACCTACACATCAACTAAACCACAGAAATCTAATGCTGCTCCCCCTGCAGCCCCAGGGAAAGGAGAGGAATTCTAAGGGGTGTAAAAGGCAGTTCTGAATTTTTCTGTGCATTCCCTTTATTTCAGGGGCTATTATAACCAGGGAGACTTCGAAATGGAAGTCTTCTCTCCATAAAACAAGCAAAGCAACCATTCATTTCTTGTTTAATCTAGAGGGTGTGAACTGTTCCAGGAAAACACTGATTTGGCCAGTGTTGTAGGATGGATCCCTGTGCCCCATGCTCACCCCTACTGCACATCCCACACGTTGGCCACCTCTCAGTTTTGGGGTGAAGGTGGGCAGAATTCAGAAAATTCTTCCCTTTGGATATGCTTGCTGAGCTCAGGATGAGGAGGGAGCAGCACCAGACACCTTTGATCTGAGGAAATGCAATCTGAAAGCTCCTCCTTCCAGCTCCCCCTGGCTGACCCCGGGTAACCCTGATGGTTGGCTGCACTTTTGCTCCTTCTCTTCTGTCACCTCTTCTCTGGGAGGTTGTACATCAAACCTGGGGGCTGTGCAGTGATTGCTGCCAGAGCCAGAGCTGGCAGCCACGTGCTTTTCCCATTCAGCTCCCAGGCCCAGGGCTGTGCTGCAGGAGAAATGGGTATTCCAGCAGTAAGGGACAGGTGGCAGAGCCCTTGGGATCCCTCAGCTGTGCCTCTCCCTGTGCCAGGCATCACTGGGCAGAGCAGGAGCAGAGCCTGGCAGTGCCTGCTCTTTGTTCTGCAGGGCAGCATGGAATGGGGTTGTCTGGTCTATCTTCAGGGGTGCAGGGTCTTCTCACAAAACCATCTTTACAGCTTTAAATCAGGTCTGGGTTAAAATAGAAACAAAATCCCACCAGGGCTGGATCCCCTCACAGTGTCAAACCACGATATGATAATGTGGGATTCACTGCTAAATTTCCTTGTGTTGAAAATAATCTGTGAGCTCAGACTCTTCTCCACTGGAATAAAATCTCTTGTTTCCTTGGAACAAAGCTGATTTTCAGAAGTGAGGGCGTTACTGTCACTAGCTGGGCTCCCTGTTACTCTGAATTCCTTGCTGTCCAGTGGGTGGATTTCTCCACGTCTGACATTGTTCTGGAGGCAGCAGTGGCAGTTGTGCTGGGGCAGGACAGAAGGGCTGTACACAACAGCTGTGGATTAGCATTTCTACACACCCCCACGTGACTTGTGTTCACTTCTAAAGAAAAATGATGATGACATCAACCTCTGAAGCTGTCCTTGTCACAACCATAGAGAGTTCATAAGATCAGGACTTAAATTTTCATTGTCACTTAACTCAGCTGCAATAAAAATATAAAGTTCCAGCCCAGGTCAGCAGTGGTTAGATCAGAGCTAGATCAGGCCTAGGTGGGTAGAACCAGCACTTGGCTGTGAATGTGTGTCCTCCAGATTAACCAAAGTTAGGTTTAAAGTGTCCAGGTTTTGGGGATTTCAACGAAACTCTGCTAAAACCACTCAAACCCCAAAGAGCACCTGGGGGATTTGTAAACAGTTGTTTACTCTGTGTCCAAAACTGCAGCACTTCCCCTTTTTAAAGGCATTCAGAAAAATGCAGCAGGAAACACTCAGTCCTTTCACCAACCACACCTGGATGTCTTCATTTAAAAGTGAACTGCACTTGTATTTAAAGTTAACAATATGGACTGGAAACCTGAATGGGATTTATGTGTCTGCTCTGAGTGTGTGACTCAATCCCAAGTGGCCCTTTCCCAGCCCCCAGGCTGGCTGTACATTCAGAACATATCCCCACACAGCAAACACAACCCCACTTCCCTGAGCAAACAGCCACACAAACACTCCAGGGCCATTCACTTTTGTACAGGCAGCTCCACATGCTAAACCCCCAAACTCTGAATTTCAACCATCCCATTTGACCTTTCCTTTCTAATTGTGGTTCCCTGGTGCAGTCCCTGGCTAACCATCTTCCTTCTCCCCCAGGTGCTTTGTATTCCAGGAAGTTCACCATAGATGGGGAGCAGATCTCTCTGCAGGTGCAGGACACTCCCTTTGTCTCACTGGAGGTAAAACAACTGCTCTGTGCTTTTCTACACACTCCTGTCTTGTGTTTGTTGCCAGCACTTCCATCTGGAATTAGCTCAGCTTAGCAGCAGGAAAATACCTGGGCTCAAACCCAAGACTAATCAAGGTACCTTAAACAACACCAAAATGAGCTCTTGAAGGTGTTAAATCAGGCTCCTTCTGGAGTAAGTCAAAATTACAACAATTTTATTTCCAACACATTGCTAAACAGCAGTAAAATCACAATCTGGTTCCCTCCTGCCAACAGCTTGATGGGTTTATTTTCTGTCAAGTGGTTTCTGTCCCTGCATGGCAGAAAACTCACCTGCCCTGAGGCCCAGCTCCACACCCAAAGTCTCTCAGATTTAGAGGAGTGTTTCTTTCCAAGGGGGTAGGCTCCACAGCAGTTGTCATTTCCAGCTATGGTGCTTTGCCTTGCTTTCATTACTCTGGTTTTAAATGTAATTAATTCACTTTTTTAAGGTGTTAACATTTATTACGCTCCTTTTTCTATCAGTGTTCTAGACAGTTGGACTCAATTATATTAAAGCTCTTTTCCAACCTTAATGATTCAATAATTCTATTATGATATTAAAAACCCATTCCAGTCTTAATGATTTGATGATTCTATTATATTCTAGATTTAATATTCTATCAGGAACCTCTTTCTAGAAATACTTTTCCAAGCAGGGTTTATGCTGGAAGATCTCCTTGAAGATCTGCTTCATATGCAGAACAAGAGGGTGAAAATATTAGATGAAAACAGTGAAAATACTAGATGAAAATAGATGAAATAGATTAAAATATTCTGATTCATTTCACTATGGAAATAGTGTCAAAGCAACAGGAAATGTAGTGAGATTTGGGGTCACATGGTGGAAATGTCAGTAATAATGAGTAATAAAACTGTAAATCTGAGTAATAATTCCTCCAGAACAGCAGAGATTTCATTATAAAATCAGATATTCTCATTGCACCACCAAGCTTAAACTTCCAGGTGTGGCTTTAACCTCAGTCTAAACTCAGATTTGGCTAATATATGTTGGGATGGAAGCACCACCTTCTCTCCTGGTGTGTCAGGCTGCCCTGGGCAGCTCTGCAGCCCTTGTTTCACCTGCCCAGAGCCATGTGTGCATCCCTGTGCCTCAGGACTCTCCCATCCTGAATTTACAAAGCAGGATAAGCCAAGCTCCAGCAGTTCCCATTTCCAGCTGCTCTGATGGAAGTGGATTGAAGGGGAAAGCTCTTCTGCCATCCCACCCTGTGCTGTGCTGAGTGCACAGAGCCCAGGGCAGGAGCCCTCACTTGCTCTGCACACTCCAAAGCAAACAAAAGCTGCAGGGGAAGCTCTCCAAAGATCCAAGTGGGATTTAGCAGCACAAAGGCCTTTGCCAGCTTGCCCTGCACAGTGGGGGGTGATGGGGCACCTCTGATAAACACTTCACAAAGGGAATCCCCTCTCTCTTCTGTCCCGGGGAGAAAGGAGGGATTGGAATAATTAAACTCCTGTTTTCAGACCACATAGATGCTTATTTTCCTGTTTAAATTAATACTGTGCCCTTAATTAAGTCCAGTGACTACAGAGCTGCACAAGATTTAGTCAAGCCAACAGATGAGGTTTCTTAGTCAGAAATGATTTTAAATTAGTTAGGAAGGAGTTTCATTTTCTTTGTCCCAATCTGTGCTGTTACAAGATCTCCCACAGACACCCTTATCTCACCCTTATCTGTTTTTTCAAATGATGTATCTGCAATAATTGAAGGGACTGTGTTGAAACAGTTTAAGACTGAGAAAATGCTGGATTTTTTAATTAAAATCCTTAAGGAAGAGAGTTTCCTGCAGTCTGCAGGCTGAATAGAGTGTTCCAGGAGGAAATCATGTGGAAACCCTTGGGATTCAAGCCCCCAGAAAAGTGAAAGTGTAAGAGAGAAACAGAAGCAGAGGAGTGGTTTTGTTGGGTGATTCATTGCTGCCTATGCACTGCAAAGGCCTGTGTGCTTCAAAATTCATTCTGGAGCAGAGATTTCCATTTAAAAAGTAGCCCATTAGCCTTTGATTTCCTGAATAAAGCATTCCACTCGGGATTATCCATCCGTCCGTCTGTCTCACTACTGGGTGGGCCTAGCTGGAGTGAGGGGGAATTTCTGCTGTGAGGGCTCTCTGAATGTGCACCTTCTCCAAACCTGTTTTCAAAGCTTGCCAATGCAATTAGGTTTTGTTCTTTTGAGGGTTTTTGTTATTGTTTTGTTTTGGTTTTGTTTTGTTGTTTTGGTTTTTGTTGGGTTTTTTGTTTTTTTTTTTTTCATGAAAGGGTTTTTCTGGTGAAAAGAGGCTTCCAGGACATGGAGAGTGGCTAATTATCCCCAGCCTGGCTCCAGCCCAGACCCCAACAGTGCAAATTGCCCTTCTTCCCACAGCTTGCCCCAGCCCTGCTGGAGTTCACACTCATTAACCTTTCCAACAAGGCTGCTGGGGAGGGTCCCTCTCCTCATTCTGTTTTGGGGCTTGGGGAGGAGTGATAAGAGCATCTGATAACCAATTTCACTCCTCACAGGATTGACCTGTGAGCTGGCAAGGGCAGAGAACCTCAAGGTGTGAGGAGCCAGTGCCTCTGCGGACAATAATGAAATTTTCACAAAGGACACTTGGCTGGCAGAACTCCTGACGACAGTTTTAAGCCTAATTTACACTCTGACCCTTCAGAATTTCTGCTTCCTCCTCACAGAAGAGCTTGTCCATAGTTCTTTTACCCTCTGATTTACCAGAAGAAAACTGATCAGTTTTACTCATTCTTTTCCACCTCTCTGAAGTTAGGCTTTATAATTCATATTTAGGTCTAAATAAAAGTGATCTGTTTGGTGACAGTGCTGAGCACTAAATTCTGTTAGAGGTAATGTGAATGGCAGATATGGATTATGTAGATTAATAGATAATGGAATGTGTTTTCTATTAGTCCTACAGAAGTCGATGAAAATTTTCTTGGGTAGAATTTAGCAACAATAATAAAAATAATGAAATAATAAATAATAAAATAATTATAATTAAAAAAAACCTTACCCACACTTGGCTACAAGCTCCTTTCAGGGAGCTGTGGGGAGTGACCAGGTCCCTCTTGCATGATGATGTTTTACACCACAATGACACAGGCTCTGAGATTCAGAAGGCTGAAAATTACTCCTATATTGTTGGGATGTGTCTCCCTTTTATACTGTTTTACAGACCAATTCAATTGGTGACAGAAAGACAAACCTCTTCACTCACATTGGTCAGACCAGAGGGACATCAAGAAGAAGTCCCTCCTAGGGAAAGGAATGAAAACAAAGTTAGTTACAAAAACATTTTTCCTGTTTACAGAAAATTCTCTGGGAGAAGAATTCCAGAAAACCAAAACACCTCAGGGCTACACTTGCATCTCCTTTTCTCCAGCCTGGACAACCTGGCTCTGTGCTGGGAATTCCCTGGCACATTGGGGATTCCCCTGCTACATCCAGAGAGCTCTCTGGGAGCACATGAACAAACAAGCCTATTGGGAAAGATGAGACAGGAAAAGCTTACAGATATGATTGCTTGGCAAGAGATTCTAAAAATATAAAACCTGTGAGTGTCATAGAAATGAAAGCCAGTTTTGAGATGTAATTATGGCAGGCAGGAAGACAGTGATTAACTGGAGATGGGTTGAGTGATAGCAAAAAAAGGGACACCAAGAGACCCAAGGATGCAGCTCCACACCACCCTGCCAAGGTATCAGGGAAAAGATAGATAAGAAGAGTCTTTAGAGTTTAGAATACAGAGTGATATGGTAATACAGCAGTTCTCATAGGCTGTGTGCAAAGTCTGTAGGTTTTGT
>JBBMKD010000194.1:17305119-17327241 GCA_037834095.1 Argya squamiceps
AGCTGCCTTAAGGAGTTTATTCAACAATGTATGTTTGCATTCTTTTCTGTCTGTGTACCAATAAGATTGCACCTGTAATATAAACTATATCGAAGTGTATAAAACCAGCCATCTTAGTCGAAATAAATCAGAATGTAACTTACAACCATATTGGTTTGACCTGCGTTCTCTGAATGATCCAATTCCTTCTAATCTCGGGTTAACCCTGGAATCAAACTTCTACACAACTCCGTTGTTTCTGCAGGAGGACACGGACAGCATCTGCTGCCAGGAGCAGATAAACCGCTCCATCTACTGGGCCGACGGCTTCGTCTTCGTCTACTCCATCACGGACTACGAGAGCTTCCGCCTGCTGCGCCCGCTGCACCAGCACCTCCGCAGGATCCACCCCCACGCCAACATCCCCCTGCTGCTCATGGCCAACAAGGGTGACCTGCTGAGGGCCAGGCAGGTGTCCTCCAAGGAAGGGCTGCAGCTGGCCGGCGAGCTGGGCGGGACCTACTGCGAGGTGTCGGCGCGGGAGAGCTGCGAGGGCGTGCACGAGGCCTTCCAGCAGCTGTGCCAGGAGCTGAGCAGGAGCTGCAGCAGCTGCAACGGGGAGAAGAGGAGGGGGCTGCACCTGGTGAGGCCCAAGTCGCCCAACATGCAGGACTTGAAGAGGCGCCTGAAGCAGGCGCTGACTTCCAAAGGGAAATCCGCCACCGCGCTTTGACGCGGGAATGGCGTTCCAGAGCCCTGGGTAAAAAGGGAACAAGCTGGGGAAAAGGGGAATCCATTCAGCCAGCGGGATGTGTGAGAGACCCTTTTGTTTTGTCTTCACATCTTTCTCCAAAAGCCCCTGCTCGTTCAGCAAAGGAACTCGCAGGATTTGCTCTCTGGGGCAAGGATTTTGAAAATGTGGTTTATAAAATGAGATCGTCTGTTGCCAGACGGACACGAAAAGATCACACTCACACCGTCGGGTTGTGAGATGAGAAAGAATGAAGTTTGTTTTGGGATTAGGGTTTAAATAGGTTTTGGGGTTTGATCAGGGATTGGACCATGAGGTTGACACCTCTTTGACCCCACTGGTCAAACCAGAAGTCCGTCAATTTGTCCTTCCCCCAGGAAGGAATGCACAGGTTACCAAACATCACTCTTTGTTTATGTTACAATGCATAAGAAGACTCCAGTACAAAATGTAAACCTCAGAAGGCTGAAAAAAATCAGGGCGAAACTCATCCCAAATCCTTTCTTTCTTTCTTTTTTTTTTGGGGGGAAAGGGTGCAGTCAAATAACTTGGTGTTAAAAAGTGGGTTTTGTTAAGGAGAATAATGAAATCCTGCTTTTAAGAGATGTGACTTCCCTTGGGAATGGTTGTGTTCCCAAACACAGGCAGCGAACTACAGCAGGACATGAGGAGAGTGATGGGGGCTGTACTGAGCAAGAAAAATGGACCAGATCTGCTTCACTGCAAGGCTGGAAAATAAATGAATTAATTCATTTAAATGAAGACCATGAATAGTGAAAAGTATTAATTGAAAGAAAGAGTTCTCAGCAATGGGGAGAGATTTGTTCATATGCAAACTTAAGCCTTACAATGTCCCTTTAAAGGGAATTTTTAAAAAAATCACTATTTTTCAGATTATTTTTATTTAAAAGCACAGTCACTGCTTTGAAAGTGATTATTTGGACAAAATACAAACTTATGGCAGTGTTTTCTAGTCAGTTTCTCCATGGCATTTCTCATTTTTCCAAAGGTTTCTTACATGGCAAAAGGGAAAAAGAGATCAGAGTGGTTTATAACCTGCCAAAAAAAGGACTGCACTGAGCAAGAGCAAGGAGGTCACCTAAAACTCTTAATTTTGATTTTTCCCAAACTAGTTAGGCTTCAAGTTCAAAATGCTTTTAAAGAAACAAAGCCTTCACATGAAACATATTTACATCACTAGGCTGTCTGGTTTTTTTCTTTTAAGAAGAAAAGGTTTTATGATGCCTGAAATTTTTGTCTTTGGGAATTCATTATTTTGTTGTTGGAATTAAACCCAGGCTTCCCTGAACGGCTCCCAAAGCATCCCAGCCTGTCAGGGCAGATCCCAGTGGCAGCGTCTGGTTGTGCCTCAGCACGTCCAAGGGTTTGGGGCTGTATCCCATAAACTGATTTATGGAACCAATAACAACACCAGGGAGCTCCCAGAACTCTGTTCCCAGTGAGGAGGAACAAGCTTGGACCGTGGAAAATTCATGATGCACCAACCTCTCCTTCAGACAGAGCAATCCAAGGAGCATGAAATGAAGTCAAGCTCAGTGATTTATACTCAGGGACACTGGAGGGAAACCCGAGTTTGATGGATATGGAAAAACACTCCCAGCTGCAGTTTCATCAGGCAAGACTGAGCTAAATCAACCTTTTCCTCATTAGGAGCAGCGAAAAAGGAAATGGAGTCTGATGAGTATTTGTATAGCTCAGGGCTTTAAAATGTACTTTGTATTTTTCATTTCCCTATTTTAGACAGCTCTAGCCATGATTTTATCACCTGGATTTGCCTTATCTCCAGCTGACTTTCTGTTTTATTTATTGTTTTCCACAGCTGCTCATCTGAGAATGTCTTGTGTTCTGATTCATTTAAGTCTTTCATACCCACAAATGACCTGCACCTGTTTTTAAATTCAGTTTCAAGTGGTAGTAGGAGGGGAAAAGTTGGATCATCCAAAAAGGGACTCAAGTTATATCAGGGAATTTTTACTTTGGCTTATGCTTAATTAACAATTTGATGTTTGAGCAGTGTCAATAATTATCCCAGGCACTTTGGTATTTATGGCATGGAATTTCAATGTTTTAAATTAATAATAGCACAGCTCAAATATTGAATGTGAAGATTCAATAGCTCAAATATTGAATCTAGAGATTCAATGGCTCAAATATTGAGTCTAAAGATTCAGTAACATGAAATAGAGCAGTTTGCAAGACACACAGAAACAGAATTATTTTTGTGTTGGAAAAATGATCACCAATTTTGAACAACAATTAACAATTTTGCTGCTCCAGTACTGTGTAACAAGGGCTAAATTTGCTGCAGACAATTTGCTGACTTTGGTTTCCATGAAAACCTAAGAGAATGTGTGCTCCACTTTGGCAGATTTGTTTGCAACTTCCTTCAGCTCAAACCCTTTCTGATTTGAGAAGAAATGTCACCAAAATTCAAACCTGTCAATGTTTTAGTTTCATTAGTGATTAATAAAAACATTCAAGGTCTTCCCTGTGTAGTGAATAAAATGGCTCCTTTAGGTGTCACTTATTTAAATACTCCTTGTTTACACTAAAATCTGTTTTTTTCCTTTCTTTCAACCTAAGACACCCTGCTTTGGAAACATTCCTTATGCAAATAAGTATTCCCACATTCCTGTGGGGAGGAAAAAAAAATCTATATTTTGGCTAAAGCCAAAAAAGATTGAAACATTTAATTCTTCTCTTAGGTACTAACATGTGGCAAACATTTATTCTGCTTCAGAAACTTTAGTATTTCCTTTGTTCAGTGACCAGGAGTACAAATACTGGTTTTAAGCCAGGACTAACCATCCACAGAAGGCAATAAAGCTCAGTATTTTTATTTGGGGTGCAGCAGTTGAGCCCCAGTTCACCTCCCTGTTGTCTCAGAGGCAAGGCTGGATGGCAGCACAAAAAGCAAAGAGAAAAGAATGCTATAGAATTAAGTGCCTAAAAATAATCCTGTACCAGATCAAAGTTTAGTCATGTAGAACCTGATCCTGAATTAGAAACTTCAGGCTGCCAGGGGAAAACATGTATTCTACTGAAGGTTTAAAATTAACCCTTTAGAGAGAATATACTGCCATAAAGTCAAGAGGGGAGAGGGAGAACAAAGATTTGAGAGTGTGGGGTGATTTTTGGATATCAAAGAAAATTCTCCTCTCATTTCTATTGATTTAGTCCAGATTAACTCTGCTGGAATCAATACTGGCTGCAGTGAACTGTAGAAAGCCTTCTTTTAAAATTGTTCTTCTCATCCCTCATCATTCTCCCCAGCATTTTAAATCTTTGTGCACCATCTGGTTTTCAAGATGGTTTTACAGCTGGGTTTACTTGGGCACAGAGCAGTTGAGTGATTTGCCCCAAGGTTATACAGCTGAGCAAGTACTTGAGAGCAACTCCAACCCTGTGTCCTTTGTAATTAATTCCCAACTCTCTACAAAAACTCACAGACCCATACACCTCCCTCAAGGTATACACAGAGTTGTATTGAACAGGAATGTAATTAAAAGTTGGGGAAGGTCTCTTTAATTTCAGCTTTGATAGGGACTGAGCAAAGTCTCAGTGACAGGCTGGCACCTCACTTAAAATTACAGCAACTCCAAGACAGGCTTGGGAGCCACTGGAGATATTTGTTAATGGTTATTTCTGTGTTCTCTCAGCTGCATTTCTCACACATGTCCAGTGGTTCCCCACGGAGATGCAGTGTGATCTGGGAGAAGGGAAAATCAGGTTCTATTTTTAACTTTTCCTGTGACTTGCTTGATGATCTTGGCCAGATCTCTTCATCTGAATTTCTCTGCCCATAGGTCACAGATACCTGTCACACACTTCACCACCCACAGGGGAGAATCACCAAGGAGAAATAAAGGAATTGCCCCCATTTGCATAGGGATGGCTGAAATATTTACAGCTGAACTCACATCTTGCTTCTGCATTCCTTTGAAACTCTCTTGTTGTTTGGGTCCCACATTTACACTTGGAGCAGAGGATAAAACCAGAAAATGCAGATCCTGATTTCAGGGAAGAGCTCAGACAGAAATATTGTATCCAGGGTACCTGGCTGCTCCCAGGATTTGTGTCAGGTGTACAAATGAAGAAGAAAGAATAATTTTTTGAGACTTCAAAAGGAAGTTGCTCTGTACCAGAACACAGTTGTCTAATTGTTTTCCAAGGCAAGCTGGGTGGCTGCCAGCTGATTGTTACTGCTGGATTTCCCTCTGCCCACTGGCAGAGTAGATTTTGGGTCAAAATCCCACTGCTGTGTTTGCAGAGCCAGCACACGGCCCTGAGGCAGCAGAACACAATGAAATACTTGCTAATATTTCATCTTCATGGATTCTCAGAGCTCTTCTGAGCTGTGCCTGTTCCCTCAGGGGCTCACACAGGAAAACCACGGAATTAAAGTTAAAAAAGATCTCCAGCTTCACTTTAAAAGCTCAAAAGCAGGGACAATGGGGTAGAGAAGATGATCCAATCTATCACTAATGGAGACAAAGCAAGACTCTTCCTTTGATAATTTCTCACTGGTTCTGCCCTCCTTGCCCCTTTCCATTCATGCCTTTGTTCTCATTTCACTTAGCAAGCAAAAACTTCTGCAATTCTTCTTCCTTTGGCTTACAAACATACTTTTGCTGGCTAGTTTAAAATTTATTCCCAAATATTTGAACTCCAAACACAGTTTATAACAAAAGAAGAGTGTCTACTTAGTCTTTTGACCTTATTTACCTAAAGCATTTTAAAGCACAGCTACAATGCTGTGCTTTGAATTCCTGCCACTTCTCCCCAAGAGCTCTCACTGGCTTAGCCCAATTTTTCCTCCCCTTGTTTTGTACTTACAATGTTGAGCTTATTAATGTTGCAGAGTCATTGCTTACTTAAACCTGTTTAGTTCTTAAATTTTGCTGCTTTCCTGTGAAATCCCTTTGGTTTAATCAGACAGATTCTCTTCTCTAAGCAGCTGTGCAAGTGGAAAGGGAGCTCAGAACAGCTGGTGATTTTCTGCTCTGTCAGATTTTAGCCCGTTATTGAAGATTTTGGAATAGACAGGAGCATGGAAAATGATGCAGCAAACCCACTTCTCCTCTCCCTTCATCTGTAACTGGTGCAATAATTTTATCTGTCACAAAGTGGACAAAGTTCACCCTAAATGATAATGCTTTTTCCTACAGATGGCAAAAACACCAAATATGAAGCAGAGAGCTGAGCTGCTAGACTGTAAACCCCAGGATCCAATTCATTCAGGAGCTGTCACACCAATCTTCTCTTCTTTAGAAGATACATTTTTTACATTTTCCCTCTTATCCAAAAGGGTTTCGAGACGGAGCCTCTGGATCTCATCACACAGACACTTCCCAGCCCCTCCAGCAGGTCAGGGGAAGCTGCACATTTTCCAGGGGTGATGGGTGGAACTCTGCATGTCTGTGCTGTTGTGAGGGATGATTGTGGAGACTGTTCCTAAGGACGTTTTTCTTCTCTCTGGGCAGTAATGCAGAACACTCACAATCAGTAACCAGTCATTTGGAAAAGATATTATGGGGGTTTTTGCTGAATCTGGAGACACTCTGTACCTTCTCTGCTGGTTAGAAACCTCACCAGATAAGCAAGGGTTGTGGTTTTTTCTGAGGTTGCCTTTGAACTCTCAGAGAGAGAGTTGAATTATTTCACTTTTGATTGTGATCCAGGTTTCCAGATGCGTGCAGAGGTCACCACTCTTCACTGTTCTGCATTGTATTTCACTTCAAAACCCAGTATTTTCCTATGCCATGATGAAAAAGCTAATTTGGAACATCACATTAATAATGTAACAGCCCATTCTCTTGACTCCCTGTTTTTGATGAAGGTCATGGCTTTGCATTTCTTGGGGACCTGAACTCAAGCTCATGTTCTGTCAGCAAAGGTGCTTGATGGGGCTGCCCAGAGAAGCTGTGGCTGCCCCTGGATTCCTGGAAGTGTCCAAGGGCAGGTTGGACAGGGCTTGGAGCAGCCTGGGACAGTGGAAGCTGTCCCTGCCCAGGGCAGGGATGGGACTGGATGGGATTTAAGGTCCCTTCCAACCCAAACCATTCCATGACTGTTGTTCTGAATGAACAAGACTCTTCATTCTTTACCCAGCAGGACAAGCACACCCCAGCAGTTCTGTGATTCTCAGCAAAGAGCAGTGGGATCAGGGAATAAAAGAGGAATCCAATCTTTAAATGACTCTCCTGTCTGCCTTTGATTTTCCATAAGGGAGGATGACCCTTCATTAAGCTCTGGGAGGGGTGATAGGCTGGTGGTGCTGCTGGATCCAGAGGAAGTGATGGTGGCAACTCTGCCTCAACAGTCTGTGCTCCAATCCCTCCATCTGGGAATGGTGGCAGAGGGCAACATCTGTAGGAACTTCCCAAACACCCAAAATAAAAGTTACTGGGAGCTATCAGCTCTCTGAGGCTGAACAAAAATGTCGTTTCTGTGAACTGTACATATGGAGATGCTTTGAAGAGAAGCTTCAGGAAGAGGAAACCCAGAACCCAGGCCTGGGAAACCATTGGTGTTTCCCACCCACATCCATTTGGAGCAGTGATGAAAACCCCACGTCCTCATCACCTTCCAGCCCAGGTGGTTCCATCAGACCAAAGTCAAAGTCACTTCTGCTCCTGCAGGACTGCCACGGAGCTGCTGCTCCCACTGCAAACACTGGCAAAGGAGGGTTGGAGTTGCCATTCTCCTCCACCCTTTTATCTGCCAGGACCACCTATGGAGTGCAGAACCCGAGAGTTAGCACCAGATACCAAATATATCTGACCAGTGTTCATCAGTCTGTGCTGGAGAGCAGGAGCTGGCTCTCAGGAGAGCCCTGATCTGCCAAAAGAACAGCTCTTAAAGGCCAGAATACATATTTGTGTCAGGCCTGCGAAATGATACATTTCATACATAAATGCTGTTCTGTGGGAGTTATTTATTAGGAGGCTTTAAGAAAGCAAGAAGTTTTGTTTCTGAATCCTGAGTGCTAATCATTGAAAGTCCTCATTTTATCTATTTTTGTAGCTTTAAATTTAGCTGTTTGCACTTCTGAACCTCAAATCCTGGAATGAAGTGAAACACATGGAGCCAGAGGTTCATCTCTTCATACATTTGGAAATGCACATTTTTCCCCACAGTGCAAATATATCTCAGAACTGGAAGAATTAAAACTCTTGAGTAGGGTTGAGAGATTATGTTCAGTTTGCAAAGTCCAGACTCTCCTGAATCCCAGTGCTGTGGCTTCAGGGAAGAACCACTGATAAGAGAAGATCAGACATCTAAAAACATCAGTGCTCATCACTCACTCACACAGGGTTTGCAAGGAGTTTGAAAGCCAAGGAGTCTCAGGATGAGGGAAAAGGCTCTCAAAGGGTTAAATGCTTCCTGCTTTTTTATCTGGAATCACGTAATGTGGAATGAATGTTTCAGCTCAAACTGTTTCCTCACTCTGACAGTTCCATGGTGTGAGGTCAAAGTGTGGGAGAGATGGGGAGAGGAGAGGGGGAGCATGGAGTGGTGAGCTGCTAAATCCAGAGACTCATCCCAAGAAATTAAAGAGATGGATACTCCAGCAGCCTCAGACCAGCAGGGATAGCTGTGCTGGATCTGTGGGCAAAATGTGTGGGACTTGAAGGACTTCCTGCTCTGTGGTCCCTCTGCTTCTCCCCTGTGCTCCTGCTCGGCTCCAGGCACGGTTCCCACACCACAAAACTCCTCCAGTTTCTCACAGTGTCTCTGCCCGGACACAAAGTGCAGCTCCAGCCCCTCCTGCACCCTGCACATGCAGGAGATGGGATTCCTTTGGGGGTACTGCTGGATATATTTATTTTCCCTTCTTGTGTGGATCTTTTCCTATGCTACCAGGTCCGTTCTGTGCACCAAAGCTCCCCAGTCAGTGCAGAAAACTTCAATTTAAAGCAGATTTCGAATTCATTTGAGTTTTTGGACCAACCATCACTTCTTACACCAAAGAGTGGCCTGGTTTGATTTCATTTCCAGGCTCTCCTACAAGTACAAAACTCTCAGTCATGGCTGTCTCCATGTCAAAATACATTTCTACAGATCAATGCACCACCTTTGTCTTTTTCCTTGTAGCTTTCACCTAGTCTGCCAGGGGGAAAATGAATTTGGGGAATTACTGAAGTTTTTTCCCATCAACACAGACTTCTAATCAGTGATACAAGAACTGAGAGAAAAAGAAAACATAAACAATCACACAAACACTTAATTAAATGCATTACGTGCCCTCTCTCTTAAGCCAAGCACAACAGTCTCAATCCCCCAGTTTCCACCCTGGGTTACTCAGCCCACCCCAAATCCTTGTTTTTCTTCCTTAAACACATCTGAGCCAGGGCCCCACGTGCTCCTTAGTGGGGCTGATGTTTTGGCATGAGATGGGGTGTGACAGGAACACGGCCTCCCCCAGGGCTCACCTCTGCAGCCCCTGGCTGCACTGACTGGCTGCACATCAGTGCAGTGAACCCACAATTTATGCCCAAAATGCTCCTCCCAAGGAGCAAAGATAAGGAAATCCCCCTCCCCAACCCATGGCAGGGACACAGAGACTTGGTAGATCAGCCCATGGCTGAGAATAGTAAATTCTGCATCTTCCCACCAAATGATAACAAATGTCTGAGGGGAATCAGCTGACAAATCCTCTTGCTCAACACCACTCGTCCCTAAGCTGCATGAAAAAAACAAACTCCTTTCATGGCAGGAAATCCTTAGGCCAGTTTGTCACCAGGATTCAGACAGATTTAAATAATAGAGCTGCTAACAGTGGATTTTGAGTGGTGAATGATACAGGCAGAAAAGCTGGACATTGAGCATTTCTGTGGCCTGAGAGGTACAAATCCTATTTTTAAGACAGAGTTCTAATGCTTTCAGGATAAAAATGTGTGCTAAAGATGCAGGAGGATTCTACAACTCTTTTTAGGAGTGATTTAGGAAAAGGTCAAACTCTTGCCCACAGCTCCAAATATTCTATTTCTAAAATGGGCCACATAAAAATTCCCTAGGCCAGACCCACCAGATTTCAGCCTCCAGCTTCAGCCTTTGAACAGAACAGCAAGATCCTAATTTAAATCTCTTTTTTAGTGCTTCTCTGTGTATTTTGGAATGTCCTTTATGGGACACTGGCAGTTTCTCTGATCCCATATCTTCACATCCCCTGTCTGTTGCATGTTTTCCTGCTGGTGCAGTGTAATCCAAGGGACCAGGAGCACTGCAGAGGGGTTGTCCCACCCCTGTGCTTCAGTCCCAGTGAAATTAAAATGATTTTTCCTTCCTTTGCAGAGTGTTTTGAGATCTATTGAACAAAACCTCCGTGTGCAAGCCAGGTGTCAGAGTGTTTTCAATATTCAATTGCTGCTCCCTCGTGCAGGAGAAGAGCTGATGGTTTGTTATTAATAGAGCAGGAAGTGGGGATTAAACTTTGCTCTCTAATTAGAAACAAAAGCTACAAGAGCTCTGTAGCTTCTGGATAAACCTAGGAAAGAGCAACTGTCTCTAAGGCAAGTGACTCCCAGAAGTAGAAACCCAGATTGATGTCTCACAGGGAGCTGAATTAAAACAAGGTCGGGCTGGCAGGCTGCCTCCTCTTCACCTTGTGAATATTCTCCAAGGGAGGGATCTGGAATATAACTGCTCTGACACAGGGTTTCCTGTTGCAAATGCTCTCTGCAGCCTGGGATATTTTTTTTACTATGTGTCTAAGCCACATTTTTGAGTGGTGTAAATTGCCATAGCTCCACGAGAGTTTTGGGGATCAAAAAAAAAAAAAAAAAAATTCAGCTGTCAGCTTTTGTTAGCTGAGGGTCCAACCAAGACTGAAAATCATCCCAAAAGCCATCTCTGAGGCTGGGGAGGCAGTTCCACACCTGCAGGTGAAGCAGGGCACCCATCTCCCACAGCCCAGGGTACATCTGCAGTTGAAGGGAGAGTTGTGCAGGATAACCTTGGAATGTTCTGGGTGCCTCCATGAAATCACACGGAAAAAGTTTGGGAGCTGTGTAAACAAAACTCTGCCTGTTCTGTGGCCTCTCTGCTTTGCTTTCAACTCCTCATGCATATTTTGCATTCACTTTCCAGGAATAGCCCAGCGAGATTCCCCCTGGCCCAAGAATTCCTGGCCACTGGGACTGGTGTCTTTGGGATATCCAATTCCCTTCTGTGCACTGTCAGAGGGCTGCAGGGGAAGTGGGAGTCCTGATCCACCTGTGGGCTATCACATAACAAATCTGATGTTGCAACAACAGCCAGATGGATTATTTCTAGGTGCATATAGGTTCTATATGGTACAGAAGGTCCTGCTGGTCCATCCAGGGAGCCACCAGAGCTCCTTTAGCAGAAATCTGCATTCCAATTAACAATCCCGGCTGTGAAGTGCAGCCCTGTGCTGCCACAGCCCTGCTGCTCCCAGTTTGGGAGCTGGTTTGGTCAGGATTCACTGGGGACACACTCCATTGTGTGCTGTGGCCGTGCCCTTGGAGCTGCACAGTGGGAATTTGTTCTGGAAAAGCTGCCACGCTCACCCACCCGCCGCAGCAACAATGCAATGGCATTTTTTCCTCTGAGTGCTCACAATTAATAAAACACAACCCATGTAATCATCCAGCCCTGCTCGACATCAATGGAAAAACACACAGACAAAGAATTACCTCCCCGCTGCTTTTGAATGGCACAATGAAGTAAATAATCTGACCACAAGAATTCAGGGAGTGAAACAAAGGCTGAATCCAGCAGCAGCATCTCCCTGCCTTTAAAGCTCAGTCAGGGTTTAAAAGATGCTCTCTGCTCTGAGCAGCTTTCCAAGTGCTGCACACTTGCTGTGCCATGAATTGGAGATGTGGCAGTGCCCTGGGAACATCCCAGCTCACCAAACATCTTCATTTATTGCAACGTCAGTGATGGCAGGAGCTGTGCCTGCCCAGGAACCTCAGAGGTCTCAGAAAGAGCTCTGACATAAAAATAAACAGGACTCTCTTGGGCTGTTACTCAGCAGGGCATAAAAGCAACTGAGGAGATACTGATGAAACTGGTAATGGAAAATTTGGGTCATATTATTTAAATTCAGTTTTCTGGGTATGTTCCTTCCTTGGCGTGTTTCCCTCCCTCTGCTGTTTCTGAGCTGAAGGCAGCTACATAAGCACAAAGATCTCTGAATGATCTTCTGACTCTTCACACCAGATTCACCTCTCAATGTTGCAGTGAGTCCAGATGCTCCAAAAAGGGATCATCACTACCTGGATGAGGAAAAGAACAGGAAATAAAATGAACTATAAGGAGCCACTTGGCCCAGTCAAATATGTGAGTTTCCTGACATCCAAAAAATTTGAAAACATAGGTTTAGTACCATCATATTTCAAGCAATTATAGAGAAAAAAAAAAAAGAAACCTTGCCATTGTCAACCTGCTTTTCTATTAGTACTTCTCTGTGCATGAGATTTTTCACTTGATTTCAGTGGATCAGCTTCTGGAATAAACTTTTGCCTTGAAATTCCACCCTCTTTTAAGAAAGGTAATTTAACCTGAATTCTAAGAAGGAGAAAAAAAGGAGCTTGAACTTTGTCTGGTGCTACAGCTGCACTTCTCAGATCACTGATGGTTTACAAGGCTGTGAGAACAGACCTGCAGCTGCCCTGCAGAACCACACTGTGTTTTTTAATTTTCTAGCTGAAAATGCTGGGCAGGTGCAGGGCAAACCTTCCTTTCTGGCTAACAGCCCTCTATAGCCCCAGGAATCTGAGAATTGGGAGTCTAGGCTAGATTAGGCTTTAAAGGAAGAATAACAGCAAGCTAGTTTTGCATTATAATGACTTAAATTATAATTGCAAGTCAATTATAATATGTTATTATTCTTGGTTCTTCATTTGAACCTCATTTCTGTAACATCCTCCCTACATTTATTTTCCATGGAGGCTTTCCTGTGTCACTGAACACTCAGGTTTATGCTGTGCCACTTGTGAGGGACAGAAGGGCTGTTTGGAGGGGGGCTCTTTATGCCAGACTCGAGGGCCAACATTTTTCCACTACCAAAGTCCCAAACTATGTGCTTTGACTGCTCCCACTCAGGCATCCAAACAAGCATGTGGGGATGGAATGGCAGGGGATGGCAGCTCACCAGATGGCCATGGGTGTGTCATTGATCCATGTGGACATCAGGGCAGATTTTGGCAAAGTATCAGCTGGGACATCATAGTTAAAGCTCAGAAAACAAGGCTTGCTGTAAGAATTTTGCTGTAGGTAGAAAATTATTTTAAAAATAAATGATAACAGAATGGACCAAAAAGGACTGGGCTGGTATTGGTCACTTTCTCAAATTGCTGAAGGATCAGACTTGCAGCCAATCTTGTGAAATATTTTTTCTGCAGGACCCTGGCACAGACTGTCAGAACACGTGAGTGAAACTTGCTGGTGCTGTAAAGCTTGGAGGCACCACTGATATACAATGCCCCACAGAAAGAATGGCATTCCTCTGGAGAGTTGGATCAGGGTAATGGGATGCAAGAACAAATACCTTGGGACTGAGAACAAGAATTTCTCCTGTAATGAGTCAGGAGCAGCACAGGAAGAGAAAGGCCAGAGTATATTACAGCACATGTATGGATGTCATTGTGCTGCAGCTCTGAGGGAGGAAATGGGATCTGAGGGCAGGATAATTGCAGCAGGGCTGGAGGTGGGAGTGGCACTTATGGGGCTGCCTGAGACCTTCCCTGGTCCTGCCCCAGCCCTGGCCACCCATATTTGTCTTTTTCTGACCCAGATATGGGGCAACTGAGAGGCATTTTAAAAATTTTTATTCCATTTTCAGTCTCATGTGAAGGGTCAGACAATGTAGATGTTGTAATTCACGCCCCCACAATCAGAAGCTTTTGCCACACAATGCCATTAATGCCTTAAAGCCAATCATCTAAAATCACCCTTAGTGAGTCCCATTACAATCCACCTTTCATAATTCTATTTCTCCAAAGTACCCAGTCTTATTTGCAAAGCCATCATTTAAAACTTGTTTCTGGCTCCATTTCTCGCTCAATAATGTCTGTCTTATTTCATAGCATTTCTAAATCAGCATTTCTTATCTCAAGATTTGCATACAGATGGACATTATGTGAGCCTTCTGTCAGGCTTTGAGAATTCTCTACAAATCCATTTCCCACCCATATCACTGTAGGACAAGAGTGACTGGGGGCAGGAAACCTGTGCCACCATAGGAGGGATTTTTTATCTGTGACATCCAAAGAGCCTGGAGTGGGTACAAATGTGGGTTCATACCATGTGAGATAGCACCTGGAAACAGGAGCTCAGGTGAGGTTGGATGTTTGGGGGTAGGGCCCCACTGCTACCTGCACCTGCTTGTCCTGCCCCACAGGCTGCTCGTGTCCCTCCTGCTGACACAAACATCCTGCAGCCACCTGGCCAGGGAGGCAGAAAACAGATCCACCCAAAGAACAACCCAGCAGCAATACAAAGGTCGTTTTTCTAGCTCCAGTCTCCAGACAACCAAGCAGCCTGAGCTGCTTTGAAATCTGAGAGCGGCTGGGCCGGTGGTGATTTGGGAACCTCGGCCAAGTCACATTTCCATTGTAGAGAGAAGCCTTCCCAAAAGTGCCTTCTTTGGGTGTGTGGAATGTGTGCCCAGAAGAAACAAAGCTGCTTGCTGCACACCCCTGGGAGTGCTGAAGACAAATTTGTTAGTTAATGAGCAACATTGAGCAGGAATTACTGAGGAGAGTGGCCGTGGATTCCCAGTGGGGTGGGAATTAGAATCTGGCTCCATCCACAGCAGCAGGTGAAGTTTCAAGAAGCAGGGCCGTGGTTTGGGTGCTTGTCACGAGTGCTGGGGCCCCAGCGACTGCAAACCTGCGATGACACCTACTGGTAACCAAAGATCTTCCTGCGTTCAAACTGAGCCTGTGTTCTGAACTGATTTATTTCACATCCCTCCTTTCCAGCACCCAGGCTCCCCACGGTGCTGTTGTACATCCTGGTGCAGGGAGCTGGGCTCTGCTCAGCCACATTCTCAAACCAGAAATTTCATTTCAGTTCAGAAATTTCATTTTCAATTTCTGTCTCCTGGTCTGAGCTGAAAAATCCATGTTAGAGTTGTCAGTGTGTGCCCAGTGTGGGCACTGGGAGCCCAGTGCTCCTCTCCACCAGCCCAGTCAGGAGTGGATGGCATG
The DNA here is from genome assembly GCA_037834095.1 of Argya squamiceps. Taxonomy (NCBI): domain Eukaryota; kingdom Metazoa; phylum Chordata; class Aves; order Passeriformes; family Leiothrichidae; genus Argya; species Argya squamiceps. Next base: position 17,320,054 of record JBBMKD010000194.1, read on the forward strand.
GACATCTCCTGGCCCACCCCTCTGTTTCCACACTCATGGTTCTGTTATCCTACAGGACAGGAGTTACCCACAAACTTCATCTTTAGCACCCTGAAAGCTTTGGAAGGTGACCCTCTTTGTCTGCAGCTGTCACAGAAAACACCCAGATAACCCCTGAACTGGGGACATCAAGCAAGCAGCAGTTCTAATAAAATCCTCCTAATGCAGACAGCAATGGAAAACGAGGTGCTTGATCTCCCACTGGAAAGTCTCAGAGCCAGTGATAATATTCCCCTCAAAACTCTCCTTTTTCTCCACTTAAGAGGAAGATTTTGACCAAATCTGTGGAGGATTTGGTGGTGCACTGAGCACTTCACCAGGCAGGGGAAGGCAGAGGATGTGACCAGACTGTGCAGTCTCAGTCCTCAGCTCAGATTCAGCACTGGGCTTGCTCATTTTGAAGATAAAATGTGGAAAGAAAGGGAGTGGGGAGGGAGGAACCATCTCTGGAAGCTGGATGGGTTTTAACCTGTATCCTGTCAGTCTGCTGGAACACTGCCAGAACGATTTCTGCTTGGACAGGCTGCCATAAATTACAGGAGAAATCCAAGCAAAGTAATCAGACTCAGGAATCCCAACTGAGAGTTCCTTACTGAATTCCTCAGATTTGTCCCAAATTTTAAAATGTCTCCTTTGTCTTTTTCTAACAAATTTCTGGGTGACATTACAACCATGCACTAATAATGAAAGTTCCCAAAATTATTTCTAAGACTGTAACACTTGAAATTATTCATTTGCACTAAAGAAAATGCAGGGTGGGAACGTTCTGTATTTGTTGATAGGTAAAGAACTGGACAGAGGGATTATCTGCTGGCACCCCTGAAGTGCACACAGCCCAGATTAATGTCTGTACCTCTGGATCTCCCCAGAGCACACATAAATATGTCTGAGGGCCAGTTTTCCAACTTCTCTCTGCAAGTTGGAGAAGTGAACACTTGAAGGGCACACTTTGTCTTATCCTGGACATCTGGAAATATCTCTGCCAGGGTGAGATGAATTGTGCCTCAGAGAGGAACCTATTTTTCCCTTATTTGGACACACCATATATATCAACCTTACACAATAGATACAAAACCTGGTCTAAAAGATCCTGTAAGGAGAGTCTGGACAACTCTCTGGTGTGGTAAATATTTAGTGTGGAGAAATGAGCTCTGGCCTTATGGTACAGGAGAGATTTTCTTGCCTCAGCCTTTGCTGTACAATACTTTACATGAACTTATACATTACATTACATGAATTTCTACCATAAAGACCTGAAGTTGGACCCTGCTAGTTCATTTTATGAAGAGATTACAATTTTTTAAATCAAATTTTCAGCTGAAATAGGTTTGACATTATCTGATTAGCCCACATATTTTAATGCTTACCATTATCCCTTTGAAAAATTCAAGTGGGACAAACAACACCCACGAGGACTGGGCACCCAAAGCTCCAGTGGCTCTTCCCATGGCACAAAACCTCTGAGCCAAGGCTGTACCAAGGAGCTGTCACAGATGAGGGCTACAACTGCATCATATTTGTCTTGTTTTTCTATCAAATCTCCCCATGGCTCAGAGTCTCTCTTGTTTGAGACACCAGAAGAAAATGAGCTGAAGGTGAATTTTTCTATAGCACTTCCCAGGAGTTTTTCCTTGCATTAAACATTTCTGGGAGCTGTGTAACTACAGTCACTGAGGGGCAATTCCTGCCCAGGACACAAAACCATCACAGGCTGCAGAGCAGCATTTGGGCTCTTAATTTGGGCATGAGGAGCATTTTGCTCATCCCAAACTTTCTGTGCTAAAATAACATGTAGAACACACTCTCTTCTTATGTGCCTCCAGGAAACAATTCAGCTTCCAAACAGGCTGGTTTGCCCTGGCTGTAACAGACAGAGCTAATACAGTATTTACTTAATCTGGCAATTTTTGAAATCTTCCTTTAATTAGAGCTAGATACAGTCTGTTCTTGAAATTCATTTATTTATATTTCTCGGCGTCCCCACTGATAGAATCAAATGAAAACTCTGCCTGCAAATATGTTTTCCCTCCTGCATTTAGAGCTCATGGCATTCCACAACACTTTGAGGCCAAAGTCTGAGACTTAAGAGAACCAATTCTTTGGCAGGAGTCACTTCTTGTGAAACTATTTTTGGCCCAGAACAACAAGGCTCATGTAGCTCCCCACAGTTCCCTATCACTAAAATACCACAGGCTGTTGTGGAATGGAAATGAGTCATGGGGCTAAGCCAATGTCCTTTGGATCACTGGAAATCTGAGGCTGATCCAATTTAAGATTCTGTTGGATGAAAAGATGGATTTCCTTTTTCCCCTAAATCACATCATCATTAATACCTGTCCAGCCAGGTGTTTCTCTGTGGATCAGGCCCTGGAGCACTGGAGTGGAGGTGCCCAGCTCCCATTTCTGGGATAACCACAAGATGGGAATCTCCTGAATTTATCTCATGAGTCTCACACACACAAACACAAAGTCTGCAGAGGAAATCAAGGTGGGTTTTACTGCATAATTCCCTGGAATGTGGCAGACACCTCCAAAGGAACTCTCTGAAAAGTCTCCTCAGAGGCAGCACTCAGAGGCACACTGTGACAGCAAAGCAGGAAAGGTGGGAATTGGGTTTGGAGAACCCGAGACTGCTTGGCAAAGTGCCTCTCACACAGGGAAGCACACGCCCCAGCCCTTCCCAGGGATTTTTTCCCCCTCAATTCTGAGCATTCTCCCTGTGCTGTGGGCAGAGGGGTGTGCTGTCCCTGGATGCTGCCACAGACAGGGATGGAGTTCCTGGAACTTCTCAGGGTACAAGGCTTGACACAGAAAAAACTGACATGCAAAAGTCTCTTTTCCTCCCTCTTTGGAATTATTTCCACCTCTGCAAATGAAAGGGGAAACAAATGAAGTTTCACCCACAGAGCATTGTAACGTTTTACAGCCTTTCAGCAATGAAAGCAGCAACAGAAAAATTGGGAAAACAGAACCAAAGCTGCTGGATGCCTGTATGCAAATAATCCCATTTCATTTGCTACTTCAGATTTTATTAATATAACAGAAGGGGAAAAAATGGATCAGGGCTGCATCAAACACTTCACATCAAAAAGAGTCAGGATTTCTTCTCTAAAATCTTGTTATTTTCTAGCATACAATAGAAACCAAATGTCTCCATCAGGATTAGGCCATAAGCCACCCACAAAAACCAAGCATTGCCAAATATAAACTGTCCCAATTCTGTTTTTTTTTTTCCTGTCAGCAAACAAAACACCATCAGCTTGTTTACACAGAGCAGTAACCAGCTTTGCAATTAAGTAAGGCAAAAATTCAACAGCTGATTTGCATGATTTCCCATGCCAGTGGAGCATTTATCACGGCAGCAGAAAGGTGGGAATGGCCAGTTCTCTCACCAGGTTAAATTGCACTGCTGGAGATCTATAAAGAGAACCACAACAAAAGAGCAAGGCAGGGTGAAAGGCCAGGCATTGCCATTTTCCTCTGGGGAGTTATCAGCATGAATTAGGAACTGTTAGTCACTGCAGAGTGTGGGTGCAGCACACAGGCAATGATCAACCTCGCTTTCAGGGAGAGCTTTCCTAAAGCCATAAATACATTTATTATAAAGGTGACTCCTTCCCCAGCATTCTCCATGGAATTGACTCTGCTGCACCCCTGGGCAAGGCCCAGTGGCTTCTTCTCTTTTTAACCTGCCTCAGAATGCACCAAACACAGGGATGTTGTTCATGTAGCAGGGAATGGTGGTTAAAATCCTGGAAAACTGCTATAAAAACTCATTTGACACCAAGACAACTGGGTTCTTCATCAGAGGTAGATCAGCCAACAAGGGAAATGACAGCTCAGGGCTGGATTCTCCTTGGTTTCTAACATTTCCAAGCATGAGGCTTTAGGATTTAGTTTATCATGAGTTTAAACTGCAGGCTGAGATCTGAGCACAGCTTTCATTTACATTTGCACTTTTACAGAGTTTCACATTCAGGTCAAATGCTGGATTAGAAGTGTTTCAATTGTTTCCAGCCATCTTGTCAGAAAACCTCAGTTCTGGGCATTCGTCCTATGTTTTTATTTAAGACCATGACACAGAGCAAGGCTTTGTGGATCAGCATATTAAGGGCTTATTGTTATTGTTTGGAGAGATGTTTGTTCACCCAGTTAAAATTTCCCCCCCCCAACATTCAGTAAATCAACATGATGTGAAGAACATTTCAGTTTCAAGAGATGAGCTCATGTAACCTTAACGTTTCTGTCTGTTATTTACAGTGTGTAGGCAGAATCCTCACAGTTGTGCTTTTCAACAGCCCTCATATATTCAGTCAGAAATCTCTGTTTCTGGAAGCTTTTTGTGTTGTCATGGAAATTATCACCACATCCCTAAGACTAGGATAGCAATTTTATGACAAATTACAGGAGATAGAGAAGGAGAGTATTTTGGAATAAGACAATACTCAGAAGGAGAAGAGATCACACAACGTTTTTGGACCCTAAAAAAGCATCCAATTAAAGATGACTCTTTAATCTCTATCCATACTTTAGAACCAGTCAAGTACAAGCTGCAGGAGGTTTTGTTTTGCAGGATTCAATGCAATCCCTTTGTATCATCCAGGGAAGATTGGCCAGGACATCTCAGGCTGCTTCCAACCTTTACTCCTAAGCATCACACCCCAAAAATCTAAGAACAAACCACACCAGAACACAACGTTCTCTGGAAGATTGCTGCTCATTTTAATCTGAATCTTGCAGACTTTTTCTGTCATAGACACCCTCTGCAATCACCAGGTCTCCAAACCTTTGAAAATTGCTCCTACATAAAAATCACCCAACAGTGATTTTTCAACAGCAGAGGAAACTCTTTCCAGGTAAGGAAAGGGATGTGAAAAACAATTTTAGCTGAAGAGAAAAGGTATTTCCCCCCTATTACTGCCCTCTAAGCTCTGCAGAAGTGTCCCAGGAATGTGGGAAGCAAAAGAGGAGGACACTGTGGAACCCAGCTTTGCCTTCTCCAGGCCTAGAGAGGTGAGAACAAGAGGCTGATCACAGAAAGATTAAAGCCCAGACAATAAAGAATCTAGCTCGTGCTAAAACTTCAACCCTGCTGCCTTTCCTGGTTGCCTGGAATCACTGGCTAGAACACTAAAGAATGAAAAATTCCTGCTGCTTTCCATTTAGAACATAACTAATTGATCTACAGACAGAAATAGCAGTTAAGCAGCTGCCTAAACCCCAAAATACCTAAAATTAAAATTGTATAAACAGAGCTGATAGTTTTCATATTTTTAAAGTGAAAACAAAGGGGAAAATTAAACTTAAAAAAGGCAAGAAATGTTTTCATCTTTCTGGGGTTTTTTTCTGAGGCACTGTTGATCATTTTGGTTTTCAAACAATTTTTAAATTTAATTTAAACTTTTTTTTTATGCAAGTAGCATGACACAGCAATACATGGAATCAAAGTAAGGACATTTCAACCTGTTGCTGGCTGCATATGGCCAGAGCACAAATTTGTGCCAGAAGGAGGGAACAAGCTGGAGAGGGAAATCCTCATCCCTGGAGGGATTTAAAAGATGTGTGAATGTGGCACTTGGGGACACGGGTTAGTGGTGGCCTTGGCAGTGCTGGACTCGATGATCTCAAGGGTCTTTTCCAACCTCAATTATTCTGTGATTCTACATCTGAGCTGCTTTTAGTCCAGTTCCTGGAAAATCTATAAAAAGATTCGATGAATCAGAGCCTGGATTTAAAAAAATGAATTAGTAATGAATTGAAAATATTTTTATTGGGTTTTTTTTCCCCATAATATAGATATTCAAAACTGTAACTCACTTCAAGAATCTGGAGTTTCAAAATTTTATCTTCCTCGCTACTTTGCAATTGAAAAAAGCACCCTTTTTCCCTTATAAAAGATTTTTCACACTAGAGGAGATTTGGCAAAGTGGGGTGATCCTGAAATAAGCCCAAACAAATCGCAGGTGCTTTGAGTTTCCCTTTTCAGCACGATCTGGAGTGCTCAGAGCAGCAATTCCAGCCAGCGACCAGGAGAGAGCAGCCACAGACAGGGTTTGGGGATGAGCCCAAAGTCGCAGCGAGCTCCTGGTTTGAGTGTTAAAGCCGAGAGAAGGAGTAGGATGATTTTCAGGCCATTATTTAATGGTGTGTGGGTATGATTGGAGGTTTCCAAATGGCGAACATTGCAGCTGACATTAAAGGAGGAAGTTCTCTGCCAAGGGACAAAACCTCCTTCTTAAAAAAACAAAACTAATCACTGATTTTCTTCCTAGCAGACAGTAACTTATTTCAGTCCAGTCATTGATTTCAAAAGAATAAAGAAACTTCCATGCCTGAAAACCACACAGAGAAGTGTTTCAACACAGACCACCCCAGCCCTGGTGCCAAGGCTGCCCCCCTGGGATTGGGATGGCTTTGGAAATTGGAATGGCTTTGGAAATTGGAATGGTTAAAGCTCCTCTGGGATTGGGATGGCTTTGGAAATTGTAATGGCTTTGGAAATTAGAATGGTTAAAGCTCCCTTGGGATTGGGATGGTGTGGGGACTGGAATAGTTAAAGGTCATTTGGGATTGGAATGGCTTTGGAAATTGGAATGGTTAAAGCTCTTTTGGGATTGGGCTGGTTTGGGAATGGGAATGGTTGAAGTTCATTTGGGAATGGGATGGTTTTGGGAATTGGAATGGTTAAAGGTCCTTTGGGATTGGGATGTTTTGGGAATTGGAATGGTTAAAACTCCTTTGGGATTGGGATGGTTTGGGAATTGGGATGGTTAAAGCTCCTTTGGCATTGGGATGGCTTTGGAAATTGGAATGGTTAAAGTTCCTTTGGGATTGGGATGGTTTGGGAATTGGAATGGTTAAAGCTTCTTTGGGATTGGGATGGTTAAAGGCCCTTTGGGATTGGGGTGGTTTGAGGACGGGAATGGTTAAAGGCCCTTTGGGATTGAGATGTTTTGGGAATTGGAATGGTTAAAGGTCCCTTGGGATTGGGATGGTTTAGAAATTGGAATGGTTAAAGCTCTTTTGGGATTGGGATGGTTAAAGCTCCTTTGGGATTGGGATGGTTAAAGCTCCTTTGGGATTGGGATGGTTTGGGGACTGGAATGGTTAAAGGCCCTTTGGGATTGGGGTGGTTTGGGGACTGGAATG
>JBBMKD010000194.1:17327341-17338014 GCA_037834095.1 Argya squamiceps
CCTTTGGGATTGGGATGGTTTGGGGACTGGAATGGTTAAAGGCCCTTTGGGATTGGGGTGGTTTGGGGACTGGAATGGTTAAAGGCCCTTTGGGATTGGGATGGTTTGGGGACTGGAATGGTTAAAGGCCCTTTGGGATTGGGGTGGTTTGGGGACTGGAATGGTTAAAGCTTCTTTGGGATTGGGATGGTTAAAGCTCCTTTGGGATTGGGGTGGTTTGGGGACTGGAATGGTTAAAGGCCTGCACACAAGGAACAGGGAAAGACAAACAAGCCTCAAAGGCACAACACACCCCCTGGACCTGATAGCATCCTCCAGCCACTTCAAAAGAGCCCAGGTCTCTTTGATATTCCCTTTTCCTCCTTGAATTTGGAAACATGTAAACAGGGAGAGCTGGGCCAGCAGCTTTGGGCTGCTGCAGGAGCTGCAGAGGGAAATGGGAGGGGAGCAGGGCCCAGCTGGCCTGGCCTGGCTGTTGTCAGATGGGAAAGGCTCTCTGTGCTGGCTCCTGGAGATCAAACACCAGATACAGCCCCTGCAGAATATATGGCTTTATACATTTGGGAACTTCCTGACCTGCCACATGGTTACCCTATAGGATTTTGTGCCAGAGCTCCTTTCTTTGCTGTCAGGGTTTTGTTGCAATTCCTGAGAGCTGTCCAACTCCTCTGGATGACCTCACTCCTGGAATTTGCTGTGCACATGTAGTCCTCAGCCTTCAGAACAGGAGGACACTTTAAACAGCCACAGGAGAAAACCCAAAACCTGTAACCCTGAAGGATGCAAATCCAGGAAGAAAGCAAAAATAACCTAGTGTTTATTATTTTTAGGTTAGTGAGAATTTTATGAACCATCTCATAGCTGGATGTCTGACTCATGATACTTAAAAGCCTGAGGATGTCAAACCTATAATTATTTACTGCTGGAAAATCAAAGAGAAACAACGATTTTCATAAACCTCAAGCTTCAGAACAGAAGCCAATCTCTGCTTGCACCAAGAGCCTCTTTTTGAAGCAGGTTATTTTAGAAAAGCTCTTTATGGAAATTCCTCTAAAACATCCTGTCCTGACATCATCTGGAGAGGGCAAATGAATAAATGAATAAATAAGCCACTGGTCAGATGGGTCAGCACTTCCCCAAGCAGTGAGGTGCCTGCTGACCAAAATCTGTGGTCAGCAAAAGATGTGAATAATTCCTCAAGGCTCACTGAGGCCACCCCGAGGTGTCATCACTTTTGTTGCTACTCTGTTAGAAAATAAGAGGGGAAAAACCCACTTTGCCTGAGCTTCTTTGAGTTGATATTTCCCCTCAGAGACCCTCACCAAAAGGAATTCCTCATCATCTCTCTCTGCAGCTCTCACTGAGATTCCCAGCCTGCCTTCAAAGTACTTTTACAGCTCCACAGAACTTTTCCAACTGTTCTTTGCAAAACAAATTCCTGCTGTCCTTCCACCTGTGCCAGTCACATCCCACTTTCTTCCCTCTTGCTTAAAACTGGGCTCACTTTGCCCATTTCCTGATACTGACATTGCAGAGTTGGGCTTTTAATTCCCACCACTGCTATCAAAACTACTCAAGGGGACCAAAAAAAGCTACAGAAGCAGCACCTTTGGATAGTGAAGTTTTTCCCTTCCCCGAATTTTTGAAATTCAGGCCGGGATGAGCTTCCAGCAGCACTTGTGCCAACAGGGCTGTGCTGCAGAGCAAAGCAGGACAGGGACAGGAGATCTAAAGGCTGCTGTCTATGTGCTCTGGGCCTTTGCTTTTCCATTCAAAGGACAGCTGAAAGGTCGTGCGAGGCTGCAGCTGCCTCTGAAAGGCTCCCCGGGAAAAAAACCCTCCGCAGTGAGTGAGTGCCTGGGTGGGGACGGCCCGTGCACAGCGGCTTTTGTTCCGCGCTCGTCTAAACGCCTTTGGAAGCCTCTTCCATGGAGAGCTGAGCTTTCCTCCTCCTCCTCCTCCTCCTCCGCTCCTTCCTTCTCCCACTTTCATGTTTTGTACTTCAGAGCCGGCCCGTTCTGCTGGCCAGGGTCAGCACAAGGTCATGACTTGTGGCAGGAGGTTAATGTAGTTGTTAAGTAACGACGTGAGTCTTTTCAATGGCATGAATATTCCACCCCACCCTCTCGCAGACACACACACGCTCCTCCTCGCTGTCTCTCGGCTCAATACTCGGGAATGGCAGGGCGGTCGTGGCAGCCTCTTACACCTATTTCAATTACCCCTTAGCCAGTTACATGAGGTATTTAATACCTAGATTGGATTCGTTGGAGGATTTCCGGTCATTTCAAGAAGTTGGGCAAATATTGTGACTGCTTTGTGATAGCTGAAAATGATAAATATTGAGTGTGCTGTTGATGCTACGTTGTGGGCAAGGACAGGACCCAAATCTCTAAATTTGCTGGAAGTTTGCCATATTCATTTACTTTAAGGGGGTCTGCAGATGTCACAGAAACTGCTAACAAACCCAGGACTAAAGTTACTTTAAAAAATTTAAAAGTGGTAACATTTTCAACACATACTCAGGAAATAGCTTGGGTGATTTGGGTGAGACTTTCGGGGTTGGAGATGGGAAAATCATGGAAATGTATTTCAAGACTGAAATTTTGAAGTCAAAGCACTTGGGTGTGAGCGCTGGTTTTGGGAGGATGAGGGAGATTAAAGAAGGGTTTAGAAAGTGTCAAGCCAAGAAACACTAAAATTTTTTCCTACCCTTTTCTGATAAGCCCACAATAAATGCATTATTGGACCAATACCTTAACAGGTATTTCCCATTTCGGTTTTCTGTCCCTCAGAGAAACACACTCCCTGTAGTTTGCAGTTATCCAGTGTAACTTAGAGTGGGATACTGGATGAGATATTAATATCCTATTATGGCATGAGGTTTGATAACCACATAGGAGTGTGAGATGGCCAGTAGTTATGGCTGGAGGAGAGAAATCCCACTGTCTGCTTTGCTAATGACACAGCTCTGTCTGTCTCTGAATTCTGACAGGGGGTATCATTTACCTCCCTCCCTTAATCTGATGGGAACCTTTTGATCTCAGCTGGATCTGGCCCCTCAGTTTACAAAGCAGCGTTAAAGACAGATAAAGCCTCCCGAAAACAAATCATTCAAATCAAAAGACCCTAGAAATGAAGCCAAGTGATCAAATCAAATCAAAAAATCTGCAACCTCGCTGAGATTTTGAATCCAGGAAAGAAGAGGCTGAGGTGAGCTCTACTTATATCTGACTCTAAATATGAATCAGAACAGCAAAGCAAAGCCAACTGCACAACTTCCCTCCTGGAAAGAGAAAATCCAAATCCATTCGTTTAACAGGCTTCTCAATCTGCAGTAATCACACAGCTTCAGACTTGCAAACTCCTATGGCCGTGTTGGATTTGTAAACACCAGGTATTTCCCAGCTCCCTTTCACAGTGTGACAGAGCTAGCAGGGAAAGAAAGCAGATCACATTTCTCTAGAAAAGCAGACGTCAAAGCATTTTGGAATGGTTATTTTTGACAGAATTGGGAATACAATGGGATTTTGGGCTGTAGTGTGAACTGCAAAGCTGTGATTAATAATTCACAGCCAATACCGAGCAGTAGAAACACAGACATTCCAAAGGGAATTCCTCTTCGATGCAACACCTCTGCAAGGTGCTGCCCCACGGAGTGCTGTCTCACACGGTGACACATCCAAGCAGGGCCGTGCCAGTCACCAGAAATCCCCAGGTGTCAAGGACAGGAAAGGAAACCCAGCTGTGTTGTTTTCCTCCTCAGCTCAGCTGTTACCCCACTGATGGGTGCGGTGCCCCCGTGGAATGAGTCTCTCAAAGGACTGACACCCATCGAGCACTGCCCGGCTTTTGTTTCTGACCTCCAAAGGATTATTTGAGGTAAACATAGAAAATAAATACAATTGTGAAAAACGAGGTTCACTTTTAATGTAAATTTTAAGAAATAAGTTTAATAGAAAATCAGACAATAAGGAGATAGAAAAAAAGCAAAGTACGGCCAGCTGGGTGACTCGGCATTCAGCTAAGTCCACACTTTGCTGTGTCAGAGACATTCTTTAAATACCACTTCTATTGCATCAGTCTGTTGAATATTCATATTTTTTTATAAACTAGTTTCTATATTCTAGGAACTGTTTTGTATGGTCTTTCTTTGGGTCTGTTTTTTTGGAGCACGTGTGTTTCTTGGCTGTGTCTTCATTATCACCTCCAGCTTGTGCCTTGGTCCAGACTTTCTTCAGATGGGAGATGCTGATGGTGTATCAATAGCAGGGTCTTCTTTTCATGTTCACTGGATGTTATCCTGACCAAACAGACAGTTTAAGCACACTATATCAACTACTACCACTATGCCTAGTTTTTTTTATTAATAGCAAAAAAAAGTATATCTTTACTACAATGTTATTAACCATATAGCACACACTTTGCAAAAAGCCAGCTTTATAATACACGTTTATAACACAATCATTTACTATTTTATGTGCAGCCTATTGTGTGATTTTTTCATGTCCTCTGTGCTGCTTGCTCAGTGACAGGTTTGATGTTCTGGATGGGTCTGATGCTGTTACAGAACTGGAGGCACCAGGTTTTGCTTTAGACACTTGTCGCTGAAAGAGCAACTGCCGTGGTTTTCTGTGCCTTTCCATCAATGCACGGCAGCTGCCCCTGTTATAAAGCAGCCTACAAACATCTGTGAGGGGCCCCAGAGCAGGCAGGTGGTTCCTCTGTGCCAGAGATGGGCAGACAGCAGAGTTACACACAGCAGGACAATGAGGGGCCCGAGGGAACTGGGGCTTGTCTTTCCTAAAAATCTGCCGGAGGGTTGGGAGCTCTGGGGCAAACCACAGGCAGCACAATCTGTTCCTTCTTCCTCGCCCCGAGGGGATTTCTAATCTTGATTTGCAGCTACTCCTTTCTCCCAGCTATGCTCGATGTCCGTTGTGTTCAAGGCTCCGATCCCAGGATTTCCTCTCTGAATTCGAGCTAACAGTGCCTGGATTCACCTCTAGCCCAAGACAATTTTTATTTCCCAGTCTCAGAAGAGAGATTCTTCTCTGCTATTTATTTTTGTGGTTGAAAAGAAGCCAAAACTCTTCTCCCCCTTAGGTTTCTGTCGTAGAAACTTCCTCGAGACTCTTACTGTTTGTCTGTGATCCCTGGAATGTGATCTGGAATCACATCAGCATCCCATGTTTAATGTATGGTATCAAGTGTATCAGCACTTTAAAACAAATCATAATGTGTTTTCTCCAGGTGCTGTTTGTTGGAAAAAAACATTTAACTCAAGGACCTGGAAGCCAGGCAAGGAAAGAAATTATTTCAATGACATCATCACACGATGATGAAAAAAAAAATCAAATTTAGGTAGAATAGTAAAAGTTATTAAAGTATAAAAATCTGTCAATGAGCATATGGAGGTGAGGATGTCTGGGAATTGTGCCCTGGACTGACAGAATCAGGCTGGAGAGCTGTGGGACAGAGCCCGGCACAAAACGTGCCAGCAGAGGGTACTCCTACTTTACCTCTGCAGAGCTCCCAAGGCAGGGACAGCCCCGGGGGACAGCAGGGGACCTTCAGGGACAAGCAAAGCCACTGAAGGGATGCCCACGGCTCTCCTGTCACTAAGGAGCTCCTTTAGTAATCGGGCAACGGAAAGAGCATAAATCAAACTTTGAAATTGTTGCCAAAGACAATGATCTGTAGGTTGTTTCCAAAAAGCTGCTCTTTAACCCTCAGGCTTCCAAGACAAGCAGAAGGTGAAGGTCACAACTATTACAAAATAGCTGGATGGATGGAATCCTCATGGATTTTTTTATGCTTTGTAGCTAAAATGTTACAGGTAAGGGAATAAAAGTCCAAATGTAAGTAATGTTATCAGAGTATGTGCTTATAGCAATGCAGACTGGAAAAAACTAAATATAAGCACTTTACCTTCTATGCTTGTTGGCATTAATTGAAATAAATATGAAAATAATGCAGGCAGGAATTGATTCGAAAATAAATCCACAAATGTCTTTGCTGAAGCAGTGAAACCACTACAAAATGTGGGGTTTGAGCAGGGCTCACTCTCCATCAGATCCTGCCTCCACCACAGGGCTGAGCTCAGAGTAGCCAGGATATCCAGCAGAAAGCCCCAAACCCAACCCAAACTCCTCAGGGAAAAAGGATAGGAGGCACAGAGATTTTTTTTATTATTATTATTATAAAGGCAGCTTGAGAGCAGGGAGCAGCAAGAAAGTTCCTGTCTCAGCTGCCACATGATCTATTCCTTTAAGACCAGCTTGAAGTTAAGCTGCAGAGTAACCTCATTTTGATTTGTTGTACTCCGACCAGACACAACAAGGGCTTGAAGACTTTTTCCACCTGAGCTTAGTGTCCTCCAGGGACAGGTTTTTGGCCTGCTCCTTTGCTCACACCCACACCTGCAGTGTTGTTGGAGAACACCCCTGTTTGCAGAGGTTCTTCTGAACTGAAAACTCTGTGCTGGTGTCAGTATTTTTGTTTGTGCGTGGACAACTAACCGTAATTAACACAGATTATTCCCCTTATTTCATTTTATTGTTATCTTATTTGAATGAAACTTTGCTTTGGATTGCAACAATGTGATAGATTCACACTGCTCTGTGCCAAGATCTATGGAAGCAACATCACCGTGTGCCAAGAAAAAATAATTTCCTTGTGATGTACTTACAAAGTAGCCTTTTCAGAAGTAATATTTCATAACCAATGTTTAATAATACAAAAATTACTGAGTATCAAGTTGCCTTTTACCTTGCTTTGAACCCTAAATTAACTGCTACTGTAACGTCTCTGCTGCAGCTCAGAGTCATATCAGGGATAAAAATAGCACGCCTGGCTTGGACTTGGGGCCTTATCTGGCAAATTCTTCCCAAAATTCCACACAGGAGCCTTCCTCTCCCCCAGCAGCAAATTAAACCCCTTAGGAAGCTTCCTTCTTGTAGAAAGCAAGAGGAGTGCTGAGCTAATTTCCACAATTAGCAAAAGAATAAATACAAATAGAAGCGGATGTAAATAAGAATAAAAGCAGCTCCCTAAGTTCTAGTAAACCCGTTCTTTGTGGTGTTGTACTGACTAAACTACAGTTTCTAAATCAGTAAGCTGAACTGGAAAATGGGAGTCTGCCAGCGGGCAAATCTGCACGTTGATATCTGCAAAGTGCTTTTTGATCATCAGGGAAAAAGAGATTAAGAAAGACCGAGTGTTGTGAGTAAAGAAGACAAACTTGCCAGTGGACTCATCGGCAGAGGGGAACTGCCAGGGCTGGTGAGGAATGCAGCTGGGCCAGAAATCAAAAGATATCCTGTGACAAAAGATGTCCTGTGGGCTGCACAGCTGAAAAAAAGCATCTTCAGCCAAGGAGGGAATTGCTGGATCTATGAGATGGAGTAGGCAGTTGAAAATGTTGTTTGGGTAATTGTTTTTGGGGGATATATTTCAGTCCCACAGCTGAAGAAATTCTTGACTAGCTAAACCCTGTTATGCAGATTAATAGTTTGGGTATCCCTCCCTTAAGCGGGGATGTAGAATTTGTGGATTTGGCTCTTTTCTTGCTTGGTTGTTTTTTTATTTGGGTGGGGGTTTTTTTAGTTTTTGATATGTAATGATCATTACATTGACCATTGAATCATCTGAAAAATGTAGAAAAGAAAACACTAGAAGTGAGCAGTGATTTGTGATCTCGAATAGATTTATAACAAATCACTTCCTGCCAGCAAACACACTGGGATATGGCAGATGATATTCCCAGAGCAGCTGGTTCCTAAGCACCCCTTCTCTGAGGAGGACAAACAGTGTTGCATTTCTTCTGAATTCAGAGCTGGGCTCCACATTTCAACCAAAAGGAGAAGTTAAAGTGGGCTATGGCCAAAAAAGCAGATTTAATCTATGTACTTCAGTGAATATTATATGACAGATCTGTGTTCCATTTCGCCCGACATCCCTTGAGTTTTTATTAAAATTATTGATTTCTGGAGTACATTTCTTATTTTCTGTGGATAATGAGAGCATTGGTATGGAGCAGGCTCTTTTCAGTTCCATCACAGGAAAACCTTGGTCAAAACATAAATGAAGGCTCTTCTGCTGAAGATCTATTTAAAATATCTGCAGTCATAGACATATTCCATCTGAAACTAACTCTTTCATACCAGATTCCTTCACTTTTCCTGTAAAACTATTTTTACCTCTTTCACTATTTTGAAGATCTTACAGGTGTGGATGACTGGGCTGGAGGCAGACGTGCCTCATCCCAACCTCTTTTATTGTGTTCAGACAGCAGAACCTTAATTTGAGCCAAGCGAATTATTCACAGGCAAACCCCACCTGAGTTAGCAGCACATTTGCTAGCACGGCACGGAAGAGGCGTGGTTTTTTTTCTTACGCTAAGTCACCACTGGAATGTATTTAACGAGCTCGTTCTTCCTAAGTCATGCATAGTTTAAATTCAAGGCAGGCCGCTAAAACTGGTCAGAACAGTCTCTGCGGGCTGCGCTCAGCGTTTGACAAGATGGGTCCGTAAAGTACCCTCGATCAGAGTTGTGGAAAAAAGCACAAAAATCCTTTGTTTCCGCAGATGATGACTTGAGTGTTCAGGGGAAGAACTGGCAGGAAGAGAATCGCTGGTGGAATGTCCTGTGTCACTCGCAGCACCTTTGTTTTTAACCGGACTTAGCAGCGTCCCTTGCATCTGAATTCAGCTTAATGGGGAACACGACAGAGGACTTTCATTACCGCAACAATCCGTAATTACGGCCAGAGAACTCGTGTAATACATCCACGAAAACCCTCAGAAAATCTGTGGCATCTGGTCTAGAATTTCAGGTGGCAATTCTGCAGAATTACATTTCTCCAGAAAAGAGCCTGAAGTACAGGAAGCGTGTAGGGTTTGATGACTGGGTCTGCCAAAACCCAGCTCCAAGCGGCGACAGAACCGTGTTCAAGTGTTCCTATGAAAGGTTTATTCTATTTTTACAGCTGCATTATTGTCGTGACACTTCAGATTTCTATTTTAGAGGTCACCTAGAAAAGCAGAAGTGATGTACAAGTACAAAGATTATGTAAAGTCCCACAGCTGGGGTTGCAGTGTCCTTTCCAAGGAATCTGGGACAGCAGCACCGAAGTTGTGGCTCCTTCTCACACCATCCCCAGTGGCACTGCAGCAAGCAGAGGAAAACCAGAGCTGCAAGTCCTCTGGGATGGTGCAGAGTTCCTGACTGACAGCTAACAAAATGTAACCTCTGCATTTGGAAACGAAGCAGCTTGGTCCAGAGTCCAGGAATGTGAGAAATAACTCCTATCAGAGGCCATAATGGCATTTTCAGAGAAGTATTATTAATTATATAATTGTACTTGAAGCAGCTGTATTGCTTCTTTCTCTGATCTCCTGTCAGTGCAGAATGAATTCTTGTGGATTAGCTTGTTAATAGATAATCCTATTTAGTGGGTATCTGTGCTGCAAGGCAGCCTTGGCTTCCCACCCATCCAGTGGGGAATGTTTATATTTAGCTATTTTCTGGAAACAGAGCTCCAGCTGCAGCACATAGCAATTATTTGGATGGATCTTGTTTTTCCTCAGGATATGTCTGTTTTTTTGGTGTAGACTGAAGAGTCTCACTAGAAATATGTCACTTTGCCTGAGCAGACTTTTGAAGAAAAGTGTGTTTAACTTGTATGGCTCCAGATCTGTGTTAGAGCTTGATGAGACTTGCAGCCATCTCACATTCCTTTGGGATGTATATTACTGTTATTAAAAATTGATTTGTAAATACCTAAGGTATTCCAGGGCAACGTCAGTAACTAAAAACTCCAGGGAGAAATGTCAATTCATCTCAGTACAGTCTGCCTCTCTAACAACATTTCCTGATATTGAGATGCTTCTTCACTCTGTTGGAACATGGTGCTAAACACTGTTAAATAAATGGACACTGAGCCTCTCTTCTGTTCCAGAAGGGAGTGAAAATCAGGCACCAAAGGAGTAATCCCTATGGAGATATTTTCTATATGCACATTTAAATTGCTCTGGCACCTGCTGTGCTGAAGGGCTTGCAGCAAGCTGTGAATGAAGAAGTGATGAGAGGAACCTGTCAGTTTTTATGAGTTTTAGGATCATTATCTTTATCCTTTACCATTCTTTGCACAGCTGTCACGTTCCTGGTCCCACTGCTGATGGCTGCTTTGACACCCAGGACTTGCTGCAGTCATTTCTTGAGCCCAGGTGTGGGCTGGAAATGTATGGCTGGGTGAAATACCACAACAATGAGACACCTTGGGAGATTCTGCTTTTGAAAGATGTTGTGGTGGCATGAACCAAGGGGATCTCTGGTTTAGTTTTCCAAATAGAGGTGTCTTCTACACATTCTATGGCCAAGCAGCCCTTGCTGAAGCAGGGAGAAGCCTGGGCCAAGCATTATCCTCTGGCAGACAACTCCAGAATGAAAGGTGATCAAATCCCCAAATTCACACCTACTGAGCACTTTGCATTTCTGCTGGAGAAATAAAGGTGCTCTATCACCTTGCAGTGATGACAGAGCCAGCCCTGAAGTGCGGTGGTTTCTCCCTGGGAGCAGCTTACCGGCTGTGGCTGCTTACCCCAGACCAACCGAGTCAGTTCGTGTGGGTCCCTCAGATCTGCAAGATGGAAGCGTGGATGAGGCTTT
>JBBMKD010000194.1:17338114-17357483 GCA_037834095.1 Argya squamiceps
TGGGAAGGGGTTGGGTGTTCTAGAAGGGGACACTTGGCAGGACAATTGAAGAGGGCAGGTGCCTGAGCACCTGGCCAGATGAGAGATGATCTCTCTTCAAGTTTCCAGGGTGATTGACAAGGGGATGCCCTCTGGGAGATACCACAGGGGTCAGGGGATGGGTGAGAGGATTCGCGAAGGGACATACCAAGATATAAATAAAATACATATAAAACTCTGAAAGGCTTAATCATGCACTGCAACACTGAAGATGCTTCAGGAATGCCACACAGTGCTGGGTATTCCATGGTCACTGCTGCTGCTCCCAGACACTCCTGGCAGGGAGCTCCCACCCCCAGGAGCAGCGCAGCAGACTTCCCGTGGCTCCTGCCTGTGCAGGAAGATCAGAGCTCTGATCACAGCTCAGCTCACTTGGGACCCCCAGGGGAAGTGTTTCCTGTCAGGGACAGGATAACACCCCTGCACACACACAGCCCTTTCCTCTGGCCGCGCTGCCCAAGAAGCTCGTAAACACAGACAGAAAATCAGGTTTGTTTTTAACCAGTTAGCAGAACAAAAGTGGCTGGGGCTCAAACTCTAAACTCTGCAGGAGCAAGTTATTTACTACAGACACTGTATCAGAGAGCAGCAGTACCTCCCAGGCACAAAACTGATAAATATTCCTGAATTGGATGGAGTCTCCTTAGTATCTGTTATCAGTTTTATCTAAGGGAATAGTGGTGTAATTACTGGCTATAAAGTAAATTGAGCACCATACTTGCTATATAGAAATAATTCCTGGAAACTTGGTACCTTATCTCTTTTCTTCTAGAAATTAATAAGGGAGGCAGGCTTTTGGGCTAAGCACCACAATGATCAAGTCCATTCCTGTAAAATAATAAAGGGGAATTCAGTGGGAGCTGAAATGGGCCTAATGAAATATTATTTTATTTATTGCTACAGTATTTTTTTTTGTAGGTGAAGTATTTCTGAACTCTCACTGAAAATACTGCAACAGCAGCATTTTGATAAAAAGAAATCTGAGTTCGTTACAAAGCAGCTGCAGCATTTCAACAGTATCATTTAAAATTTAAGGGACAGGCATCAATATTATTCACAACAGCAAATCCAGAAAGTGATTTTCTTCATGTATTTTTTTTTTTGTCTTTATATTACTATATATGCTCTGCTGCAAAAAGCCAGATGGGTTTTTCCCTTCCTAAGAAAAGCCAGATGCCCTCTTTATATCTGCCAACAGGCACTTTTCTGGAAGCAGAGAATCAGTCTGTTTACATCTAATGAAAACATCCCACAGATCCATCAAATAAAGTACTCCAACATTGTTAATAACTGCCCACTGTTAATAAAACACCACGAGGAAAGATAATGTGAAATAGTCCTAAATCATTACTAACACATACAAGAGTCTTGTGTTTTATTTCTTAATAATCTGTTTGCTCCCATTTATAAATTCCAGGCACTGGGACTTTGGCTACTCCCTATAAAACACAGTATGCAATGCACAGGTAGCAATAATTTGCAGCAAACATAACAAAATACTGCGAAAGCAACAAAAAAAAGTTATAGAATCTGGCAGAATGAATCCAAACAAAGTGTTTGGGACCTTGGGTTCACCAGAATGCCCTGGGTCCTCATGCACACGTGCTTCCATGGCTCTGCTCTCCACAAAAGGGAGATTCCAGGGCATTTAATCATAAATTCCTGGGATGACTCTCTATCCTTGTTTGTGGGATTTGTTTTTTAATTGTGTTTACATTCTTGTGTGTGGGTTGGGAATTTCGGTTTGTTTGTGATGGAACATCAAAGTTGAGTCCCAAATTAATACCGTGCAGTCGTATGTTCCTTGCACCTTCCCACAAGAGGACAGCCACACACACAGTTACCAAGTTTATGCAACTTTATTGGGATTAAATTTATCTATAAATCTTCATATGATGTGTTTTTGCTTTCTCATCCAATTTTCCTGCTGTTATTTTTCCAATTATTTTACTTATTAAATACCTGTTTTCAGATTAAAAAAAAAAATAAAGCTGTCTGAATCTTCAGAAATAAAAGAGTTCATAATCTGCAAACATACAAGTTTATTCAGTTGATATTTTGAATTTTGTTTGCCAGAGAGCTGCATTCTAACCCTGACAAAAGCACTGCACAGGTGTGTGGACAATAATCTTTCCCACAAAGTGGTTAGGGTACAAATCACACACAGGAATTATCAGCAGTAAAAGCAGATAAAACTCGACCTGAGATTGCTGGATTTTGTGACAGAGAGTCTTTGCAGCTCTCAAAACTACACAAGGAATTCAGCAGAACTGCTAGTGAATAAAAACTCCTTGAGTTGTGCAGAACTTTGGTGTTTCAAAATGAATAGTGAAGTCCAGAGTGTGGGGTTTGTGAGAGGTGCCAGAGAAGGCACAGCTGACTGAGATCCTCACCAACATCAATTTAACCAAAGCCACCATTTGAGTGTTGCCCAGAAACTATTTCTCTCCCAAATATTGAGATGTTTTCCATGCAAAACACTTACATCTGAGCTTTCTCTTCAGGTTTACACAACACATTAACTGCCAGCACAACAATCCAGTGGAACAATTAAATTACACTTTGCAAACTGAATATTCAGCTGTGGTTTGGGATCCTTCTTCACCACTTTAGCCATTTTGCTCTTCTGACTGCTTCCTTAGCATTTCTAGAGAAGAATTTTATCCATCCATTCCACCTCTGAATTATAAACTGTATTGGGGAGCTTCACCTGGCTTTAAAAATATATCCATCTATTTTAATTGTGTTTATATATTTATCATAAAATATATTTGTAGAGAGTTTCACCTGGATTGTTTTTCAGCTGGATCAGTGTCCTGGTCTGGCTCACTGTGCAGAGCTAAGGGTCGGTGTGCCTTGTTGCCAGGGCAGGGACAGGAGCAGGTAGGAACCAGTAATACAGCAAAGCTTTGGTGTCATCAAAACAAGCCTAATTTAAGATGTGGCTGACATTGCCTGGGCTAAAACCCAAGTGAATTTCAGTTCCTTACATTTGTGTTAGCTCTGCAGAAGAGACCTGTGTCCTCTATGAGTCCATTTAGTAGCCATGACTCAGTGGGATTCCTTTATTACCAAACCAAACCAGAATTCCAGCACGCTTATACAATAAACTTTCACCAGATCTTAATTATGTATGGTCACACTGTCCACTCAGAAACACCTGATAAAAATCTCCAGCGAGTGCTAACTTGACAGAATTCCTCGTTTTGAAGATTTGCATCCATATGAGATTTCCCTGGTGTTGGTCTCCCCAGTTCACCCACACGTTTCCTGTCCTCAGCCTGGAGCTGCACAAGAGAGGGAATGGTTCTGTGCTAAGGTTTAAACCTCCCCTCTCAGGAGTTCTCCAGCTCTGCAGAGCTCAGCTTAAGCTTTACAGGCCAGACTGTTCAGTATAAATGAGTTCTGGGTTAATGGGTTCAGGCTCAGCTGTGAGGTTTGGGCACAGACCCAGCCTGATGTCTCTGCACCAAGTTCTGGTGCTCCTGTCTGAGCTGACAATGCACTTCCAGATTTATTCCTAAAATATTTTTTGTTCACAATGATCTGATGGATGCTACCCAGCCTCCTCAGCCTTGGTGCCTCAGAGGAAATCCTATCTGACCTTTGATTTATCCTAGCCAAAATCAGTGGGTTTGCAAAGCTGGATCTCTCAGCTGAGCCCTACAAAAACACATTTCATGTCCTGTGGAAACATGGATCTCATGTGGGCAAAGATGGATTGTTGGTGTGCCTCAATTCCATCAGATTTCCAACAATAATGTAAATAAAATAATGAAAGGGTCTTGCTGCTCTTTCAGTAAATGGTGTATCTCCTACAGCCTCACCTGTGCAACAGAAAGATCCCTCAGTCACTCCCAAGCACAGCTCACAGCCCCTCATTGGGAGACTTCAACAGACAAAAACAGGGAACAGAAGGAATTAATGAGGCAGGAAAGAATCAGAAAGACTCCATAGGAAATTTTGACACAAACCAGACAAACTGAATTTAAAAACTGAGATAAAATCATAGAATGGGTTGGAAAGGACCTTAAAGATCATTTAGTTCCAGTCCCCCAATAAAAGATGGCCTCTTCTCTCTTTTATTGAATGTTATTGAATAACACAGATCCCCAGCCCTATTAAAGCAGAGAAGGACTTTTCAGGACATGGAAAGCACTTTCTTCTCCCTCCATTTAGGTCTGTATCAGCAGCTCTGGGATATCCTAAATGATCAAATGCAGACAGGTGTGTGCTTGTTCCATCTACTCTATGCTACCTCTCAGTGTACAAAGGTTCCCTTCCTGATAAATCCTCCTCTAAACCACTGGTTTAAAGTTCTATTTTCTTTATTGTCAGAAATGTCATCTTCTTTATTACTTTATGACCCTCTTGTCTGCAGACAGAGCAATTCCAAGGCTGTGTGATAAACAAGAAAAAGAAATTATAACCCAGAAACTATGATGGGTTGGGTCTCTTCCTTTGGGAGGAACTCCAAGCTTCGACATAGTGCTAACACAGCTTGGAAACTTTGAAACCTCACGTGTGTGGTTTGTCATTTTGCTGGTTTGAAGCAGGAGAGTTCCCAGGAGTTGCCTCAATTAGGAACACTGGAACATGGACCTGCTGCACAATCAGACACACAAAGGACGAGGCAGACAGCAGAAGATCAGGCAGGAAAGTTCTATTTTAACTTTTCTGACTCCATTTATATACACTTTTTACAGAAGGCAAAAGATTGGCTACACAGGTTGCCACCTCTCCGATCTCGTAAGTGAGCATCACCATCTCTGGGAGGAGAAATATGTAAACAAAATAGATAATTCTAAATATATACATAGTTTACAGAAACTGCGTGAGAATCTCTACTACAAAATTGCAAACACTCACAAGGCAAGAAAACTTAGAGCGACATGGACCTACGTGGAGTTTATAGAAACGACAGGGAAATCAGCACTCACTGGTATCCAGTGCCATCCCTTCCCCTGAGGGAAGTGGGAATTGCCCCTGAGGGGAGCAGGAATACTTTGAGGGGAACAGGGATGCCCTGACAAGAGCAGGAATTGCCCCTGAGGGGAGTGGGAACACTTTGAGGGGAGCAGGGATGCCCTGAGGGCAGCAGGAATTGCCCCTGGGGGGAGCAGGAATGCTTTGAGGGGAACAGGGATGCCCTGAGGGGAGCGGGAATTGCCCCTGAGGGGAGCAGGAATGCTTTGAGGGGAACAGGGATGCCCTGACAAGAGCAGGAATTGCCCCTGAGGGGAGTGGGAACACTTGGAGGGGAGCAGGGATGCCCTGAAGGGAGCAGAAATGCTTTGAGGGGAACAGGGATGCCCTGACAGGAGCGGGAATTGCCCCTGAGGAGGACTGCAATGGATCTGAAGGGAGCGGCATTGCTCTGAGGGGAGCAGAGATGCCCTGAGGGAAGCAGGATTCCCCTGAGGGCAGCAGGAATTGCCCCGAGGCCTCTGGGAATTGCCGCAAAGGCTGTGGGAATTTTCCCGAGGGCTGTGGGAATTGCCGCGAAGGGAAGGGAAATTGACCTGAAAGAGACCAGAGGGAAGCAGGGATGCTCAGAGGGGATGAGGATTGCCCTGAGGGCAGCGGGGGATGCCCCGAACGGAGCCGGGATGCTCTGAGGGAAGGAGGAATGCTCTGAGGGGAGCGGGACTACGAGGAGGAATTGTGCTGAGGGCAGCTGGAAGCCGAGGGGCCAGGACATGCCCCGAGGGCAGTGGGGATGCCCTGAGGGGAGTGGGAAGCCGGGGAGCCAGGACGTGCCCTGAGGGGAGCGGGGATGCCCTGAGGGGAGTGGGAAACCGGGGTCCACGATGTGCCCTGAGGGGAGCGGGGATGCCCTGAGGGCAGCGGGAAGCCGGGGAGCCAGGACATGCCCCGAGGCCAGCGAGGATGCCCTGAGGGCAGCAGGCGGTCGAGGCCCGGGATGTGCCCCAGCCCCGCGGCTCCTGTGGCGGGGCGGGCCAAGGCCGCCGGCTGTGCGCGGCCCGGGGAGGCGACGGCGGCGGCGGAGGAGGAGGCGGAGGCGGTGAGGGGAGGGCAGGGCAGGGCTGAGCCGTGCCGGGGCGGGCGGGCGAGTGACACCTGGGCGGCTGCGCTGCCTCCTCCCTCCTCTCACGTAGGTTTCGACTTTCTTCCCCGCCCGGAAACTTGGTGGAGGCGCCGCGCTCGCCGCTGTCGCAGGCCGGGTTGCTGCTGGGCTTCCAGCGCCTATTCCCTCCCCGTCCCGGGGGCGAGCGAGCCCATTCCCGCCCCCGGCGGCCGCAGGTGAGCGGGGACGGTGAGGGGGTCCCGCCGGGACTGGGGGACGTGGGGACTGAGGAGGCGCGGGGCTCCCGGCGGGCTGACGTTCCCTGAGGGGCTCGGGGGGTCCCGACCGGCTGAGCGAGGGAGTCCCTTGAGGGGCTTGGGGGGTCCCACCGGGGCTGAAGGGATGCGGAGTCCCTTAAGGGGTTCGGGGGGTCCCGCGGGGCTGAAGGGATGCGTGAGTCTCTGAGGGTCACGGGGGTCCCCTGAGGGGATGCGGAGTCCCCTGAGGATCCCGCCGGGCTGAGGTCCTGAGGTCGGGGGGTCGGGGAGTCCCCGAATCTCCCCGTTCTCCCAGCGGAGGGCTCTGGGCCGTGACCGCGCGGGGCCGCAGCCAATGTCCCTTATCAGTGACACGGGCAGCGCAGGTGAAGGCTGCCGGCCCCAGGGTTTAACTCTTCACAGCTCCTGCCTGGGCAGCACACACCAAACCCGGCGGTTTTCTGTTTGTGGGGGTCGCAGGGAGGCAGCGGGGCAAAAAAATGTCTTTGCTAGGAGACGGAGAGCGGCGAAGTCGGCGAGTTGGCTGGTAATTAATGCAGGGGGGGAAAGCCTATAAATAGAAGCTGAGATAAACAAGCAAAGCACGGGAAGGTGAGGATGTGGACCTTTTGGGAATACCTTAAAGGTAAAAGTACAGGTGATAGTAAGGCTTAGTTTAACCCAAAGAGTAACCGTCTATCTGGAGAGATTTTTATATACGAAGGGGTTTTTTAATGAGGGATGTAAGGCAGGGTGAGGCTGTGTGCTGCTGAAGGGGTGATCCTGCTCTGCTTGGCTGGGTGCACTTGTTATCTCGAGAATAATGTGAGAAGGAGCAGACCAGGCGGCAGCAGCCAGCTGATGCCAGTGCAGAAGGTGGCAGGGACAGCAGGACTGCCCCTTTCGGTGGCACTGTAGGCTTAGTTTGCTTTAAACCCCGCTTGAAACGGCACTTTCAACTCCTTGAGCGGTTTTTGGGACCTACTTTACCTCGGGAAAGTAAGAAATACAAAATGAGCGCTTCCCTGCTGCTTACCGAGCCGAAAAAATGTCACATTTAAACTTCTACTCCAGTTTTTTAGCCAAGGCAAAAGGACCAGAACATAAAGTTTCCGTAGGAAAAACTATTCCAGCTTTAGTGCAGATGTAAGTTGTAGGGGAGGTCTCTGCTGTGCAGAGGGTGTGTTGCAGCAGGAGCACAGGGGAGATAATTGGCAGCCCGGAGAATTTTCTGTCACTGTCACAGAAGCCCAGAGTTGTCCCGTGTAATCGTTTCTCCCCCGGGGGCTCAAGCAGCCCCAGGTTTGGGTGTTGTGGAGATCTGGAGCTCGCCCGCAGCAGCGCCAGTGGAGCGCTGTGCCTTTGAGGGACGGCGCTGACGTTTGTCCTTGATGCCGGAGCTCTTTTGGCAGCTCTCCAGCGAGGAGAGGGCAGATTGCACACATGGCTCCTCCAAAACAAAACTTCTTTCTCTGAAGTTGCACGCTCCGAGTGGCCTTTCACAATTTCCCCGAGCAGATGTAGTGTGTCTGCTGCTGAAAGGGCCTAAGGCAGTGGGAATATTTATTCCCTCCCCCGAAGGGATTTGCTCTCTGGACCAGTTTGTGGAGTCAGAACAGCACCAATGCTTGTGCAGGGCAAAACAAAGGGGTCATATGGCTGGGGATGGAGCAGGGAAATAATAAACAGGAGGCCAACCTTCTCTGGGGGCTCCCCAGCTGGAAAACTCAGCTGTGCTGGAAATCCACACCTTCACTCTGCCTGTCCAAGTGTCAGCAAGATAGGGGCAGATGGGATTCATTTAAATAACGGTGATACATTGGCATAAACCCCATGGGATGGGCAGGAGAGGAGGACCTGTGGTGTGCAGCAAAAAGGAACATCTGTTGAATTAAAAATTTCAAGTTTTTAATCAAACAATTGCTGAGGGAGGTGAGCAAGAGTTAAGAAACCAACCCAACCATATGACCTGGTTCAAAAAGGTGGGAGAAACAGCTCCAGAAGGGACCTGGCAGCTACATGACCTCCAAAAAACCCCCTGAGGTTTGAAGATACCTGATGAAAGAGGTTGAGATTGATTCTGGATAAACTTAGTGCTCCCTGAATGGCAATTCCAGTAGCTCCTAAAAATTTT
Organism: Argya squamiceps; assembly: GCA_037834095.1. NCBI lineage: Eukaryota > Metazoa > Chordata > Aves > Passeriformes > Leiothrichidae > Argya > Argya squamiceps. Next base: position 17,346,573 of record JBBMKD010000194.1, read on the forward strand.
AATTAATGGGTTTGTAAACTATAGTAGTGCAGTACCTCCCCAAATGTGGTTAATAAAAGAATTTACACATTTATGGGATTGTAGTCTTAGACTTCCATACCTAAAAGGATAAAAATCACCTCATAATAAAATACCTGTAGCTCACAAAATACCCTTGCTGTAATTTCTCTTCTCCTTGCACTGCCATATCTATCCTATTTTCTGCATTAAAATAAAAACTTCCTGCTGCAACAGCTCTGCTGATTTCACTTTGAAAATGAAGCTGCATCATTTCATTCTGCTGGTGTGGATCTCCCTAGAGGAGTTGCAGCTGTTGCCTTACTCACAGGCCTGAATATGTTTTGCTGGTTTAATACAAAACCCTCTTGTTTGGCTTTTCCTTCTCAGTTTACTTTAGTGGTGCTGCTCATGCAGTTGGTAGGAATTGCATTTGACAATCCCTCGTCAGTTTATGGTCCCTGATTTATAGCACATAAAGCTTGCCCTTGGCTTAGAAATTTCTTGACAGGAATGAAGTTTGAAAATATCTGGCAGTTTTTCTGATATTTCAGATAAGAAATTGCCCATGAGTTAGTATCTCACAAGCCATCTAAAGGGTTAGAGGGGAATTAGATAAATGAGCAGTAAGAATTAATGTGCTGGTCCAGGAAAAAGCACTTAAGGCTGGAAGGAGGGAAATGGAATAAAGCTGGACAAATTTTTAGAGGCAATCAGCAGCTTACAGGCAAAGGCTTTTTTAAAAAAATAATATATATATTTATATAGTGATCCCCTAAGTTTAGAAGTTCCCTGTGCAAATTTTGTTTGGAGACTGCAGTGCTCCTTATTTGGAATATTCTGGAAGGGAAGCACTAGAAGGGATTATGTATTTTTTAAACAGTGTTGTCTAACTTTGCCTACTCTTGCCTGTACCTTAAATCTTGCAAGTTTTGTAAACAGCTGGAGCAGGATCTCTTTGAAATCTGATTTTCTGACAACTAAAAAGGAGTTAAAACTTTCCCTGTTCCCCTGAGGGTTCAAGGGACTCACCTGTGACATCAGTGTGGCCATTGCTGAAAGCCCAGAAAATCATGGGCAGCCCTATTTGTAAATTCCCAGACTTATCCAAGGTCGGGGGGTTGATAACAGAGAAATTCTTCTCACCTAATAAATGCCAGTGCAGATCTCTACACAGCAAATAAATAACGGCAGCAGTTCCTGGGAACTGAGGATTTCCTCTTGGACATGATCACAACTGATCGGGAACAAAAATTGCCGCGTGATTATTTCGAGGAGGACACATAAAAATAAACATCGATGGCTCTGCTGGGCCTTTCAGTCCTTAGGCTAAACCCCAATTCCCTGGGAGAGCAACACCTGGGGCTACTTTAGCCCGAGTCTCCGGGGGGTGGAAACCGACGGGGAAAGGAGATTCCTTCCCCGTCCCTCGCACGGCGCCAGCGCAGGTCGCTCACGGCCACCTCGGGAGGAACGTGGCTGTTGCACCGGTTTAGGAACAGCTCAAGGACTTTGCTCCGTCGCTTCAACTCCTTTAGCCGATGAGGCAGCCGCTCCCATTTTAAATTTATTTTTAGAACGAGGGAAAATGTAATTATCAATTCACGCATATTGTAAATACGTGCCCCACGCGGCAAGGTAACAATGGGGTTTAGAGTCCTGCTGGTACTGGCCTGGACACAGCCTTAAATCGGGATGAGATCTGAAAAGAAAGAAACACATCCCAAATACAAAACTGCCTCTTGCAGCTTTGCTTCCCCCGGCTGTGAGGGTTGTTTGAAGCCAGTAAGATACACCAGGAGAAACTGTGGAATTGGATGAAAAGGCACCTTCAGTTCCATGTGTAAGCTCGTGGACCATTAACACAGATGTCTTTCTCAAACAGCAGAATATGTCTCAAATCTTCTAAAAATGAGGTATAGTACTGTTATATCTGTCTCTGGGGGAAGGTAATCTTCATCCAGAGACTTTTATTTTTTATTGTTTTGACTTCTGCTGTTTCATGATTTACTTAGGAGCTGTCACCTGTGGTGAAGGGCATTTCAGCTCCTGGTTGCAGCAGCTCTGCCTACCCAGGGGCACTGGCAGAGTTTAAGTTCACTTCAAACTCAGCTGCAGCTGCCCTGGGGAGCCACAGTTTGAGAAGGTTTTGTTTTGTTTAAATGAAGGTAACTTGTTTTGTTTTTTCCCCTTTACCTCTATCTGAGGGTGAGATGGAATGTAAAGGGGAATTACAGACTTAATTAGCTCTTAATTCAGCGTTTTTAGTCAGTGTGAACAAGCTTGGGCTGGAAAGTGCTTTGCATAAAAAGCCCTCTTACCCCGTAAAGGAAGTCTGAGCAGGGTGATGTATCCTGCTGTCACCCTGCTGTCACCCATGGCATCGGGCACAGGAGCTCTTGGGACACAAGAGCCAGCCAGGGGGAATGTGCTGATCCCTCTGGAATGACTCTCAGCCATCCTGCCTTGGGTTTATTTTGTGGAGCTGAGATTCCAGGTGCCAGACACTTTAAACACCATTAAGAAAAATATTGCTACTGAAACTGAGACTTGGAGCCGGTAATGAGGAGTTCTGTGCTACTTTATCCTGCAGCAAAGCCCTAATCTGGTGTTTCTGATGTTAAAAACTGTGTCTGTTGATAGGAAATGTTTCATCTCCAGGTGCAAAACTGCTTTCATGCTGCTGGATTGCTTGTGGTAAAGTTTTGTAGAAAACAAGAGTTCCTTGTTTGTGTTTTAACTAACTCAGAAAATGAGTTATTTCATACTTAAGGCTGAGAGTAGCCAAGATTATTTTCTTTTAACTGAAATTAATTTTAACGTGGCACTTTGATAGAATGTGATAAAGATTAAAGCTCTGTAGGAGTTTCTCACAAGACAGCAGGGCTTAGAGCTACAGAAATACCTTTTGTCTCCCAAAAGCAAGAGTCTCTTCTCTTCCCACCTCCTCCTTTCTCACATGTCTCTGATGTGACCACCCTGGTGAGGATATTCAAACAGAGGCTTTGAAAACATCCAGTTCTAGAAGACACAGTGCACAGTCTGCTGCTTCCCCTGTATCTTTTGGAAGTGCTGTGCTGGGCAAGCATTGCCTGGTTCTGACCTGTATGACAAATCCAGATCACAAGTGGCCAGTGGTGTGCAGCTTTGCTTTCATCTCTCTCTGTGTAAAAGGAATTTGGAGGTAGGAACAGAGACAGTGATGAGGTAACAGCATCTGATACTCATTTATAGCCTTTAGACACTTGGTTTTACCTCATGTTCCCAGAGGCAAAAGCAGCTCTTTGGAAAGTGAGTGTGCTCCCAGATATTCAGATGAACCCAAATCTTAACATCACATCTCCTAATCCCTCTTTGTTTGGTCTTGGGCTTTTTGTTTGAGTTGCAGGAGAAGCTTTGGTTATTAATTACTGATTAAATCCTTAAATAATAGCACTGGGTTCCATCTTTCTCTGTAGAAAGCTTCTCCCACAAACATCAAACTGATTTTTAGGGATAGAGTTGCAGATGGCTGCCAAATTGAAAATGTAGGTGAGGGTGGAGGTGGGAGTATTTAATTTCCTGGAGAGAGATGATTATAGACAATAGAAAAAAGAGTAAAGACAATTCACCCCTGTGGTGGTAAAACTTCCATAGGAATATTTGGGTCAAATTCTGCAAAGAAGCAAATTGATTTAAGTGACTGAAGAATTCCTGCCAGCACAAAATGAGCAACTTGCATGTTTGTGTGGAATGTGCTGTAGAAAGGAGGGTGGATATAGTGGAAGCATCTTGCAAAGGTGAGAAAGCAGGAAGAAATACATCAATTAAACAACTTCTTCTGCAGCACTTGTCTTGAATTCGATGGCATTTAATGTATCCATTTTTCTGAGCACTGTGTTCAAATAGTCACTGTTGGGTCCCCTTTTGGAGAAGGGTGTAGGTGGGAAGCTGAATTCCTTAAAAAGGGAGGGGAGAGGAAATTTATTGGCTCTTGTTATAATATCTCCATATATATATTAATATATATGGAGATATATATAAAAATATATAATATATTAAATAAATTAAATATTTATATATAAATAAATATATATTATTTCCAGATAATATCAACAGAATGGTAACACCAGGACCTCCTGCTCTGCAGAAAGAACTGGGATTAATTTCTGAGATTACATTTGTTTAGCCCTGATACTTTTACACTCTTGAGTCCTGTGAGACAGTTTCTGTTCTGTGCAATCATTAACTGAGAGAGAAGCAAATGTTCTGAGCATATGGTAGTGAGAGAAATAAATCATAAATACCAACTCCTTAAGTTTCCATTCTCCTCAAATTAAAAATGCTCACAATTTGAGCTGTTGATTGCCAGCAAGATTTTTTAAACTGAGTATTACAGATCTTTCCTTGTGTTGAACTTTCAGATATGCTAACCAGACAGGATTTTTATAAGAGCCTGGAAGATTTTAATGAAAGTTTTATAAATCTGTCTGGAAGTGAGTTATGTTAAAAATAGAAATCCATCAATGCTGCAGAGCTGATCCTGACGTTCCTCAGCAGAAAACTCCTTGGGATTGTCCTGATCTTCTCAAGCCTTCTAGCTCATCTCTCAGGATAGGGTTTCCTGGGATAATAACCCTTTTCTGGTCTAACAGGATAACAATTCTGATTATAATTGATGAAAATACAATTGGCTTTCTGTTTTCTGGTGGAGAAAACAGATACTTGCCCAGAAGCTGAGGCAGATAAAATACCAAATTGTTTAACGAGCACAGAAACAGCAGGGAGTTAAATACAACTTATTTTCACATTTATGGTTAAAGAAGGGGTGTAAAAAATTATGGGGTCAATGGAAATTTAAATTTCCATCTTTCTTGATATTGATTACAGTAAAGCAGCTTTGATTTAGAGTTTCTGAGTCAAAATGTTGACACAAGTGCTGAGCAGTTTCTCTTGGAGGTGGCTCATTAGAAATCCTGTGGCTTCAAGGCAAGCTCAATTAGTGAAAGGTTGCTTCTTATTTAGCTGTATAAATGCCCCATTTCCAGAAGATTTTTACATTCAGTGGCCTGATCTTCAGCCATATCAAAAAATAATAAAGATAACAGGAGATTGTATCAACACCTGAAACCATTCTTGGGTTTGGTGTTGTGTTTTTTTTGTAAAATTGACCTCCTTCAATATTGTTTATAAAAATCCTCTGCCATTTCAACAGTTTTCTGTGCCACTGGTGTAAACTGAGGACAGTTCAGTGTTGTGAAACGCTGTGGTGACACACTGGAAGTGTTCAGTCAGCCTGAACTATAAAACCTGTCTCATGTCATGAACCCTTTTCATAGCAGTGATGAAATTCAGCAAAACCCACCCTGTTACAGAACACATTTTTCAATACACTTCCCTGTCTCTGGAATGGAAAAAAAATGCAATTCTGTGAAACACAGAACTTCTTAACTGAGTGAAAACAGAAGAAAAATCCTGCGTCTTTTTCTCATGTTTTATTATTTTTAGAGGATTGGATTTTCTCCATCAGAATCCACCTGGAACTTGCTTTTAGGTTTGGTCAGTGCCCTGCTGGTGTGTGCCCTCAGCCATCTTCATCCAGGCTGTGCTGACTTGTTTTGTCCACCCCCAAAAAAATTAATTGATTGTTTAGCCTTTAGTTGGAATGTTGCAATTCCAGTCTCCCAGGGAAATGTTGTTATAAATACAATAACTGACATAATTATTGCAGTGAAGTGTTACATAGCAGGAGATGTGGGGCATGTGCCCTGCAGTCCCCAAACCAACTTTTATTTGGATTTTCAGCCTAATATTTCTATATCACCACGTCAGTGCTAACCTACAGCTGCCCAAAAGCATAAACCATGGCATTTCTAAAATATTTCCCACAGTACAACTGGTTTTCTTAATAGAGAACCAATCATTTGGTGATTTTTTTAAAATTATTTTTTCACTTCAGCTGTTTGAGACGTTCTCTAGTCACCCATATCCTTCAGGAAGAATTTCACACTTCTGTTTTGTGTTCTTGCTGCAGACTGGCTGCAATATGTGTTTTGCAGTATGGATTGTGCTCTGCTTACTCACCGTATTTGTGGTTTTAGAAATCAGTTAGTTAATAGAAACAGGCTTGATTTTATTCTTTTTAGTTTGGGTTGTTCTTTTTCCCTGGGAGTTTCCTTTGTGGTCTCAGGTGAGTCCTTTGAGATCCTCTTCAGAGCCATAACAAAGTGTTAAATTCCCTCTGTGGGTCTGTTTTAGCCTCTGGTGATGTCATTTCTCAGTTTTTAAACGGGAACAGCAGCAATGTTACCCCTCAAAGCAATGAAATTCGGGTAGATACATTATGGCCAAAATTCCCTTGTACCAAATGCTGGAGCTGTGTGAGCAGACAGGCCCAGATTGAACGGAACTTTAATTTGTGCTCCACACTAACAGTGAAATGCCCAGAGCTGTGGTCGGGAATGCTGGTGATGGGCTGGAATGCTGCTCCTGGGCAGCCAGGTACCACAGGCACAGCTCCTGCTCACTCACTGCACAAGTGGAGGCACGGGCTTGGGAAGATGTCTTAGATAATCCCACTTTTTTAAAAGGTGCTTTTTTTTTTTCTTTTTTCAAGCTGTAGGAGTGAGTCATCAGTTCTGTTTCCAAGTCTGGGCTGCTGAGCAGGGAAGGAGCAGTTTGCCCACCAGGAATGGTGCTGGTGTGGTTCTTGGCAGACCCCTTGCAGAGCTATTAACAGTGTTGTAGATGTCCAGGGGGGGCAGATCTGAGGCTCTGGGCCCTGGCAGAGCTAAGACAAGAATAGGCAATGTGCTAATGTTGTCAGGAATAGTCTTGCTTTGGCAGGAATACAGATTAGACTACCTGATAAGTCATCTTAAAAAAAAAAAAAAAAGTCTAGTCTTTGAGTCAGTGTTACAGTACCAGGAATCCTACTTAAAAAAAAAAAAAAAAAGACAACAGTGATATTCTGATTTTTTTTTGTAATACAGTAAAGATAAAGGTGATCCCAAAGAAATCCTTATGGGATAAAAATTAGGAAATATAAAGAGATTTCTGCTGGACTGTTTCCTTCAATTCTTTGTTACCCGTAGGGGTGGGTGTGTTACTCTGTAGATAATTCTGACTCCAGAGGCATTTCTTGTATTACCCTTTTAGAGCAGCAGAGTCCATTAGAGCAGCACATGCACATGTCAGGCTTTAACAATTCCATGCAGTCAGTGTGTGGTAACTGGGGACCAAGCTGCATCCTGATGTTGTCATTCCCTCATTATGTGAGTGAAAAGCCACAGAGAGATCCCAGTCCTTTGGAGAAAGGCAGGAGCAGGGAAGTGCCACCCTTTGCTGGGAGGAAGCTGGAGAGTGGGGAATGATGGAACAAAAAAAGCCACACGAGGATGGAGGGGTTGATTGGGTTGGTCTGGCCTTTGGAGGTTAGAACGGGGAGCTGAGACTGGATTGTAAAGATTGGATTTATATCAAAGCTCCCCTCCAAGGCTGCAATCCTGTGCACTCTGGGCTGAATTTTGAGAGTGGCTCACTGAAGCTGAGGGGAGCCAGACCATGATGAACAAGTGATTTTCTACACACTTCAGCTGTGCCTTGTTGGGCTGCAGCAACATCTGTGCTGGGTGAGATTTGAGCAGTTCTCCCCTTGCAGAAGCTCTGCTTTGTGCCTGAGTCCCTGAGCGAGGGAGGCTTGTTTGAGCCTGCTGCCCTCCCCGTGCTGCTCACTCAGCCCTGCCTTGCCCAAGGCTCTGGGCTGGGTTTCGTCACAGAGGTGTCAGCCTTGGGTTCCCTGCTGTCTGCAGGAGTCTCCTCCTTACTGAAGGGACAAGTGGTGTAAAAGGAAAATTCACCTGGGCACCTTTGAATGAAATCTTCACCCCTTGTTTCCAAGAATCTAGAAGCAGATCAGCTTGGAGCAGCAAAATTGTGGTGATATTTTTATCTTCCACAAGTTATTACTCAGAAATTACTCATCAATGGGATTCATCTTGTGTAACCTTTAAACACAGAGCAGAGAATGAATTTGGTAAATAATCTGAACACCCCCCCCAAAATAAAAGCAGTTTATCAGCAAAATTACAGTGAGGTTTGTTTTTTGCTGAGAAAGTGGATTTGTTTCATCACCTGCCAAAGCTTTATGCAAATAGTCCAACCCGAAGCACAAGTATTTCTGATCGGTGGTGTTTGCCTTGGAAGCCCTTTGTTTCATTAACTGCTGGTGCTGAGTTGATTGATTAGGATTGGTGGGAGACGTTAAGGGATGGTCTGATGTTGAAATGTCCCTTTTGCACCTGTGAGATCGTTCAGGATCAGCTGAAGGCTGGCAAAAAGGCCAATAAGGCAAACACCAGGGCTGCCTGGTTTAGCTGGAGGTGAGCACCAAACAGCAGGGGCATTTCTGAGGGAGGAGGGCATGGACACATCTTTCATTTCCCTGGGTGCTGTCTGGGAGCTGTGCTTTGTTTTGGGGAGCACTGAGTCAGCCAGGCAGGAGCGAAGGAGGGAATGCAAACACAAGAGCCAGGGATGTTCACCCAGTGCCTCCCTCCAGGGGAAGATGCTTTCTTGGCGCTGCAGCAGCAGAGAGAGGAGCAAATAACTCCTGTTGTAGCCACCTGGAGCTGTGACAGTGATGTTTTAATCTTTTGAAGTGAACAAGTTCCTATAACTGGGTAAAAATTCGCCTGTGAAATGGCTGATTCCACTGGTGATATGTTCTCCCTTTAATTAAATAGCAGACTTACCTTGACAATTAATTGGAGTGATGTATGATTTTTATTAGAAACCCATGACTAATTTTTTCTTGCTGTTCCTGCTATCTTATTGTTCTTGTCTCCCCTCCTCCTGAGTTCTGCTGTGTGCCAGCTGTGTCCTCCAGGCACTGGTGCAGACCAGTGTTCCCTCTTGCTTGGCCTTTTACCTGTTCCAGATACAGTCATTGTTTTCAGGTATTTTCCACATCATCTTGCAGAAATTTTCCATTTCATCAGAGTTTTGCAATTTTTTTTGTTTTCAAAGTCTGGGATTCTTTACTTGAAAAAAACCCCACCAATGACAAACTCCTCAAAACATCACCACAACCACCACCCCCCCCTTGAACATCATTTATTTCCTTTAATACCACATTTCCTACTTCATTAAAATAACTGCCAGGTTAAAAAAAAATCCTCCCTGCAGTCATCCCTGTGCCTGCTAGGAAACTCAAATGAATTTTATATTTAATTACAACAACAGGCAAGATTCAAAATGGATGTGACTGAAGACATTTCTGTTAAAATCAGAGCAGCAGCTACAAGGACTCAGTTTGTCCCTTATCCTGCTCCTCCTGGCTGAAAGGAGCTGAGGCCCCATCCTCTCTCTAACCTTACCACAAATGATGTGGATTATTCTTTACGTTTTTTCCACTTAGGAAGCTGTAGTCTTTTTATAGGAAATTTGTTTCCATGGGGGAACTTAGGCATGGGTGAGTGGGGAACAATGCATTGTTTGTTAAAACAAATTTTTTTGAAGGGAGTGGGCTTGAAAGGAAGGAAATGTGGTTTAGATTTAAGTTTCTTTTGAAATTTCTTCCTCTTCTTTTGCCTCATCCTCCCTACCCCCTGAAAAACAAAACAAAAATCCTAACAGCCAGAAGTCCCCAAATTGGCTTTTCACCACACATGACTTTAAGTGATTTGGTGTAATCTGTAAAGCCAGAGGAAGTTTAAAAATCACTGTCTTGTGTATCTTTCTCTTCCCCCTCTGGGTTGTTCTCACCACACACAGCTTTAAGAGATTTGGTGTAATCTGGAAAGCCAGAGGAAGTTTAAAAATCACTGTCTTGTGTATCTTCCCCTTCCCCCTTGGGTTGTTCTCACCACACATGGCTTTACGAGATTTGGTGTAATATGGAAAGCCAGAGGAAGTTTAAAAATCACTGCCTTGTGTATCCTTCCTTCCCCTTCCCTCTCTGGGTTGTTCTCCCTCAACAACATGCAGTTTTTGTCTCAGCTTTCCTAGTCCCTGTGTTGGGCAGGGTTTATTTAGTCTGTCCCTGGTGTGTGTGTGAAGTTTAGGGCTCACTTTATCCCCGTGGTTAAACCTTGTGCTGAGTGAGGTCATGGCACCCTCTGATCCCCGGGCTGCTCTGGAAGGCAGAGCCCTGTGGGGGTGCAGAGTGTGGGGGAGGAAGCTCCAGGCAGGAGAACAGTTTCACTTCTATTTGTCTGGATTGAAAGCAGACATTTAGCTGGAAATATCTCTCTGTGTTTCCCCAGAGGTGTGTGTGACAATCTGGCTGCCATGGCCGACCCCGTCCCCGAGGAACACGCTCCCCACGCCGCCGAGCTGTGCTGTGAGTGTGGCCAGGCCCACCCCTTGCTGGACAATCACCTGTACAACTTCCAGGACGAGGTGGACGACGAGCTCATCTGCCACATCTGCCTGCAGCCCCTGCTGCAGCCCATGGACACGCCCTGTGGGCACACGTACTGTTTCAAGTGCCTGGAGAACTTCATGCAGGAGTACAACTTCTGTCCCATGGATCGCAAGAAGCTCTCCTTCCAGCAGTGCCACAAGTCCAGCCTGCTGGTGAGGAACCTGCTGGATAAGCTGATTGTGCTGTGTCCCTTCAAGGCTGAGTGCCAGCAGAGCATGCAGCGCTGTGAGCTGGAGGCTCACCTGCAGAACAGGTGCTTTCTCCTTCCCATCCTGTTGTTGGCAGGGCTGTTGTGCTGCTTCTCAGAGCCATCCGTTCTCAGGGCAGCTCCTGAGCTGGGGCAAGGTGGGACACCAGAGGTGCCAGGGTGAGGCTGCAGAGGTGGGAGGGTGAGGACAGAATAATTGTGTGTGTGCTCTGCAGGAGAAATTTCAGAAGAGCTGCTCACCTTCAGGTCGTCTGCAGACTGGAGTTGTACTGGAGTTTGTACTGGAGTTGTTACAGACAAG
>JBBMKD010000194.1:17385319-17399935 GCA_037834095.1 Argya squamiceps
TCTTGTTCTGTCAGTTGCTGCCTGGAGAAAGAGACCAACCCCCAGCTGTCTACAGCTGCCCTTCAGGAAGTTATAAAGAGTGATAAGGTCACTAGAGAGTGATAAGGTCCTGTTTTGGACCTGTTCTCCCTTCCTCCCTCCAGGGGAGCTGCTCCCATGGTGTGATCTTACCCAGGTGTGGTCTTACCCATCCAAGGTTGGGATGAGGAGAGCTGGTGGTGGTGCCAGAGGTGGTGGGAACAACCCTAGACACAGAAGGGTAAATCAGCACCGAGATCCTGCTGCTTCACAAGTGCTGCTCACAGTTAGAAACCACTAAAGCATCTTTTTTACTCTAAATAAGGCCCTGTTTAAAATGGAATAATTTTTCTTCAGGGCAGGATCTCCTCCCCAAATTCACACCCTAAAGCTCTGTTAGTTTTGTAGGGATATGGGAAGAAAAACAGAGCAAAAATTACCTTCTATTTTGGCTTATAAATATTAAACGTAAGATTCATCAAGGAGTAACAATTAACTCTTAAAGCTCTATGGAGGAAAAGTGGCTCTTGGGATGCAGACACATTGCATTCTGATCAGAATGTAACAGTGATTCTGACCTACACATTTATGTCAGAATAGAAGATAAGCAGCTCAGGTTCAATGCTGAGTTGGAGTTTATTAATCCTAAATTAATTGTGCTCCAAACTGGTGCCATCCTATTTCATGTTACTTAATCCAAATGCTCTGAACCTGTGTGATCAAAATTGCTGCTGTTACTAAGAACAAGGTAACACCTACCTGGAATTGGCCCTGGAGGTGGCAGGCCTGTGGAAAAAAGCAGTTAAAACAAGTGAGGACAACAGGAAAAGCATGGCCTCTCTGTACTTCATGGACTCTCTGAACCTCAAGCTAAACTTCAAAGCACAATTTTGAATAAATCTCCCATACTGGAGCAAACAGAGCAGCACAAAAATTGGTGTCACTAAGCAGGAATTAGCCTATAAATTACATAATTTTCCCAAATGATGATCTCTTTACCTTTATAATTTAAAATATTGCTGTTCTCTTACACTGGTGAGCTCCTTTTCTGAGTGTGAACACAAGAACAATTGATTTGGTCTTCAGAACAACTGAAGGAGCTGGAGAGGAGAACCTGCTGCAGGTTCCACTCCAGTGTGTCCATCTCAATTTTGCCAAGCATTTTCATCTAAGGCAGCAGGAAAAGCTACCATGGAAAAGTTATTAGGGAAAAGAACCCATGAGTGCTGCAGCAAATCCTCCTCAGGCAGGAGTCACTGCATGAAGTGCTCCTGGTGCCTTCTCCAGAGCCTGGCTGCTGCTCCAGGACAGGAGAAGCACAGTGTGGCCCCCTCACTTCAGTTTGGTGCATTTAAACCAGGAGTTCTCAGCTTCCTCCAGAGAAACAGGAACCTGCTTCTTGACATTTATCAATCAAGCAAACAGATCAGTAGCACTGGAAGGTTCCCTCAGGGAAACAAAGCCCAGAGGAGTTTTTTTCAAGGAGCAGCTGCCATTTTTAAGTATTCAGGGCAACATTAAATAGGCTGATGGAGACTAAACAAAGTCTGGCCAGGGGTAAGGAGCATTCACCCATCCCATGGCACTGAACCATTTGATTTGCCCCAAGCCTGGGACATCCCAGGGGGTCACACGTACCTGGAGGGTGCAGGGGAGGTGGCACAGAAGTGACAGGAGGAGGAGGGTGCAGGAAGTGAGGAGGAGGAGGCCCGGCTAGCGGGGGAGGCGGAGGCCCTGCCGGCGGAGCGAACGGCTGCTGCTGAGGAGGCTGCTGGGGCTGGGAGGGCTGCTGGGGCTGCTGGGGGGGCTGGGGCTTGCTGCTGTGGTCTCCCAGCACCTTAGAGGGCACAGGAATAAAAACACAGCGTTTTAATCCATTTTCCCCTGCAGCAGGGCCCTCACAGTGCTGGCAGCATCACCACAACAGGCCTGTGGCCATGCCTGAGGAGTGACCAAACTGCAGAGGCACCACAGGGACCTCAGGTGCAGCTGGCAGTGCTGCTGAGGGGGGGAACAACAAACAACAACAGCAACAAACAACCCTTTCCCAGCAAATTGTGTCTCCCAGGAAAACTCTTCTTGTTGGCAAAATCTGGAAAAGTGACTACAAAAAAAATTAATGGACCACACAACCATGGAGAAAAACCCAAGGAATTGAGTCTAGGAAGGGAAAGGTTCCATGTTTAGGTTTTTCTGGCAAGGCAGCAGTGTTGGCAGGAGGAAGGTGGTTAAGAGAAGGGGGTTTGGCAGATGGTCCTCAGACCCTGCAGCTTCCTGCCTAGGAAGCAACCAGAACATTGTGGTCACACACTGAGCAGGGAAGCCCAGAACTGGGACCAACTTTAAACCCAGGTTTCCATTTCTTACAAGGGACAAGATCCAGTAATACAGGCCCATGGTCAGTCTGAGGTGTGGGCTGCACCAACTGATTTGAGACTAAATGTTACTTTGAAGTACAGAGAAACACCAGCCCCAGTTACAAGTCCTTCACTGAAGATTTGAAGATTCCAACCCCACAGTGGAAGGGAAGGGAATAATCCACAGAAGAGATTCCCAGCTACACCCTCCTAGGAATACTTTGGGAGAGCTGATGATGAAAGAACTCAGGCCTTACCATTCCAAAGGGAAGACTGGTCTTTAAAGGACAAATCTGTCTCCTAGCAAGACCAAGCTTTTAACCCAGAAATTAACTGAGCCTGCAGAAGGGAATGATCCATGCACACACCTCAAGAGGGTCAGTGTATTACCTGCTGCTCTGCAGCTATGAACTGGGATATGGAAGGTCAAGAATACACACAGACAATTGCCCAGGGCTCACCAGAAGTGCAACAAACCCAGCAGTGTGTCAGGGCAGCAGAGAGGCTTTACCTGAATGGGGTTTTCCTCCGAGGCGTGTTTGTCCCGGCGTCGCCCTTCCACCCTGCGGATGGTGCCCGCCTGGCCCCCGATGACATCGATGGTCCCCCCCAGCTTCCTGGGACAGAGCACAGGCATCCTGTCACCCTCAGCAGCACCACAAGGAGCAACTCTCCCTGCTGTCAGCAGATTTCTTTCATCCTTTCTTTCCCACCAGGGAAACAGCTCTCAAATTGGGATGAGAAGCCAAGGAGAAGCCCCATTTGCATTCCTCGATAATTTCCCTCTGAGCAGGGCTGAGAGGGAACACCCAGAACACCCCTCTGGGCTCTCTGAACACCCAGAAATGTGATCCAAAGAACCACCACGAACAGGTGTAAAAACAGGGATTACACACTGGGACAGAAATGCCCCCAAAGTGCTCAAATCCAACAGACTGAGCTGGGAGAGCTTTAATGCTCATCCTTGAAGCACAGAGTTGGTTCCCAGACAAGGGGTAAAGTTTGGATGCAAAACAGGGGTTACACACTGGGACAGAAATGTCCCCAAAGTGCTCAAATCCAACAGACTGAGCAGAGCTTTAATGCTCATCCCTGAAGCACAGAGTTGGCTCCCAGACAAGGGGCAAAGCTGGGATGCAGGGCTGCTTTCTGCAAGGCAGGTGTGCAAAAGCTGTTTTGTGAATGAAGCAACAGCAACACCCCGAGCCTGAAGCTCTGGCTGGTCTGGTGTGTTCTTCTGAAGCTTCTGATAAAAGCCCACAGATCTCCTAAGGGCCAAGTGGTTTCCCCAGCAGAGGCTGCCCCTCAGAGTGACTCAGTTGTTTTACCACACATCCAGCAGCGTCGCACACAGGCTCAGGAACCAACAGCTCCTCTTATCCTCTGCCAAACTCGTAATCCACTTCCACTTGAGGAGGCAAAGATTAACATCGTGGGAGTAGGAATAAGCCAAGCAAGCACAAGCAATGTCAGCAGTGTTGAGCCCTCAAAGCTGAGGTGTTTGCCTGGCTCCTTCTACTCCCAGAGATGTGTCCCATCAGCTGGGATTCCCTCCCTGCTCCAAGGAGGGGGGAATGGGCAGGCAGGGGCTGCACTGCTGGAGGTGACACTGAATGAGTGACCACAGCAGCCTCCTGACAAGCTTAAAAGCTTCTCTTTGAGGCTTGAGGAGACTCAGATGTTCCCAGGTGCCCCCATGACAGACATGCTCCTCCCTTACCTGTTGGGAGGAGGCCCAGCCTTCATTCGTCCTCCCACCAGAGCCAAGAAGTCTGTTTTGAACTCTGTTTTGATGATGTTGTTTTCCACTTCTTTTTCAGCATTTCCTGTTCTTCCCTGCTGAACCTAGGGAAGGTAATAGATTAACACATGGGTGTTGTGCCCTTCTTTCAACTGAATGGAGCACCAGAGGTTAACCCTCAGCAAAGGAAAAGGAACAATCACAGCAACCCATTCTTCAGAGGAGGCACAGCCATTTCTGTCAGCCATTCCAGCCTCAGCCTGCTGTCCACTGTCTCCCATCAGAAGTCCTGTCAGGAGTTTATTAAACTCATAACATTTTCCATGGAGTCACTAAGTCAAAACTGGAATGAGCAATCTGGCTGAAGTTCTGATGGTCTCCTGGAAGGCTGATGGCCAAAGCAGTCTGCAAACACACTAAGCTGCCACACCAGTGAGCAGCAGTGAGCAAAACAACCCTAGGGGCCCAGGTCCCCTCACTGGAGGGGATTCTCTCATCTAGAGGGTTTTCCAAGCAGACACCCCCACAAGCCAACTGGAAATTCACTCCAGTCTTGCTGCTGTAGTGGTTCAAACCTGCCAGGCTGAGGATTTCCTTCCACACAGAAAAGATTTTCAACAGAGGTTTAATCTTTAAAGATTCATTTTAGTATTTCTCCTTGCTGAAAGGACACAGAAGAGTTCAGAACTAAGGCATCCCCTGCTCTTACACCCTCATCTCTGTGACTACAAACAGAATCCCAGTTTTCCTGGGGCCAGGAGCAGGAGTCACCCACCGTGATCTTGTTCTCAGTGCTGATGGGAGGAGCAGGGTCCAGCCCCAGCTGAAGCCGCCGCTGCTTTTCACAATAAGCTTTCCATGTCTCTTCATTGAATCCATAATTAAAGTAATCAGACAGATCAGCACCTGGCAGAGGGAGCAGGAGTTACCACAGAGCTTCTGCACACTTGCATTCTCACACTGTCCTTTAACTGCTTACATAAAGGGTTAAGGCAACAAAAGTTTTGCAGGGAGCCCAGCTGGTGCCTTTCCCTGGCAGAAAGCTGTGGGTGCCACAGAGCTCAGGGGGGCTGCACCTGGGGTGGGAGGGGGACATGGCCTGTGGGACCCCTGGGACACACAGGACACCAGTGGGGCACACAGGGACAGCAGTGGGACCCCTGGGACACACAGCACAGCAGTGGGACACTCAGGACAGCAGTGGGACCCCTGGGACACACAGGACAGCAGTGGGACACACAGGACAGCAGCGGGACACACAGGACAGCAGCGGGACACACAGGACAGCAGTGGGACACACAGGACGGCAGCGGGACACACAGCACAGCGGTGGGACCCTTGGGATACACAGGACAGCAGTGGGACCCCCTGGGACACACAGGACAGCAATGGGACACTCAGGACACACAGGATAGCAGTGGGACACACAGGACACCAGCGGGACCCCTGGGACACACAGGACAGCAGTGGGATACACAGACACACAGCACAGCAGTGGGACACACAGCAGTGGGACACACAGGACACCAGTGGGACAATCGGGACACACAGCACAGCAGTGGGACACTCAGGACGCACAGGACACCAGTGAGACATTCAGGACAGCAGTGGGACACACAGGACAGAAGTGGAACCCCTGGGACAGCAGTGGGACCCCCTGGGACACATAGCACAGCAGTGGGACACACAGGACACACAGGACAGCAGTGGGACACACAGCACAGCAGTGGGACACACAGGACACCAGTGGGACAATCGGGACACCAGTGGGACACACAGACACACAGCACAGCAGTGGGACACACAGACACACAGCACAGCAGTGGGACACACAGGACACCAGTGGGACACACAGGGACACACAGCACAGCAGTGGGACACACAGGGACACCAGTGGGACACACAGGGACACCAGTGGGACACACAGCACAGCAGTGGGACACACAGCACAGCAGTGGGACACACAGACACACAGCACAGCACCTCCACAGTCACTGGGAGCTCCCTGCAATCACTCATCCACCAATTTGATTTTTTCAGGCTGCTTTCTTCCAATTGTCCACACATGAGCTGAGTGCTGGGCACAGCACAGGAGTGACAGGTCCAACCCCCAACACAAAAATGGGCTGGAGCCACAGAACCTTTTTCCTGGCAGAACTAAACCCACACACTCCCCTCCTGACCATCACTGCCTTTGCTGTTTTGAGAGATTCTGGGGGTTTGTGAAAGGCAGCTAAAGTGGAAGGTTTTTATTGATGCATCCCAGACTACACAAGTAATTACATTCAGTCACAACCCTAATTAGCCATCCCCGAGTGTTATCTCCTGTGCAATGTGCTAATTCAGCACCAGCATTTCTGAATAACAGAGGTGACCACAAGCTGCTTGCCAGGAAAGCAGGGATGCAGAGGAGCAATCCCAGCTGCAGGAATTCCAGGAGCACCCCTCCCACCTCCCAGCACTACAAAGCACCTCCTGCCCTGCTGGGTGTCCCTCAAACATCCCCCACACAAAGATATTCCCACACACTCCAACTCCAAAACAAAGAGCTGCTACTGGGGTGAAGTAAAACTCTGCCCAGGCTGAGCTTGGTTTAACAGTGAGGTCTAAGCAGTGAGGTTTATCTCCTGGGCTGGCCACTCTTCCTGCTGTACACCCCAAACACGCAAACTGCATCCACACCAACTCAGCAACACGTTCACTGGTTGATTTTATCAGCCTCTATTTCAGACCTCTATTAGTTCTTCCACACAGGATTTCTCCTTCCTCTCCCTCACTCAAAGGCATACCAAGCTGTTGAACAATTAACTGTAAAGGATATAAACTTGAAAGGCAGTAGAGTAATGAGCTACTTGCTATCTAAAATAAACTTACAGACCACACAGCTCTGCAGGAATCTTCCCTCTATTGCATTCCAACACTGTTTTAGGGCCAGCTGGCTCTATTGTGGTCCAGGGATGACAGCATGGCCACAACTGTATTCTTTCTAACTCATTTTCTTCCCTTTCCCCTCTGTCTCACTTGGCACTCAAGGAGAAACCCCTGCAGAAGAAAAGCTTCTGTTCCATTCTGCCTGCACTGTCTGCAGGGTGCTTTGGGGCTGGGTTGGCACCTAGACATGCCCATGGAGCTTTCAGCACTGGAGTGCCCTTCCTGGGGCAGGAGACACCCAGGCCACACCACAGGCAACCTCAGGAAAGCTCTACTTACTCAGCACAGCAATATTGCTGAAAGACAAATAAAATACAGGGGCTGGCAGGCAGAATAATGATGGCTGAGAAAAGGACTTTTTGTTTTAGGTGACATTTCCTCAGAGTACATTTTATGAGAGTAGCACAGCAAAAATCTGGATGTCTAGTTCCCTCAATTACTTTTGTATCAGAAGAAAAAACAGCAGCTGATTTGTAGCATCCTACAGCTGTAAGTGGAAAAATCCCCCTCATACAAATAAATGTGGGCAGCCCCAGGACCCAAATGAGGAGGGACCACAGGGACACAGAACAAGCTTGGCCTGGGGACACAGAACAAGCTCCTGCACAGGAAGAGGAAAACAATATCAACACCCAAACCCTGACCCCACTCAGCTGCCTTTAAGGCCAAACATTATTGGATTGGCATCAGTGCAATGTTCTGGGGAAGTAGGGAATTAATAAAATAGACCATTAAAAAAAAATAGCTGTTCCCTTTAGGGAAGTTCAATTACTAGAATAAATGCAACCCAGTTTTACGTAGAGCATGGCTTGTTCAATCAGTAAATGCCATTGGTTGTCAGCAGAGGCTGAGCACATTGTTCCAGCTTCCCTGTTCCCTGGCAACAACAAATGGACAGAAATTACATGTGAAAATAAAGAGACACAACTGGAACTGCAGAAAATATTTACCACAAGGAACTGTGAGGCCTCACCTGGTTTCCTCCATGGTTTGTCTTCAAATGAATCCAAATCCACTTCTATCACAGGCAATCCATTTATGTTCCCTGCAGCATCCAAGTCAATACCTTTGGGCTGCAACTTGGCTTTGGGGAGAGAGGGACTGTTACAACTTTTAATGCAATGCCTTTAATCCACCCATTTGCTCAGCAAATTATGGCAGGAGAAACAAAGCACTGCAGTGAATTAATCACCAGCTTTACAGCAGGCAGGTAACCACAATCAGCTTTTTAATAAAAAGGACTCCAGTCACTCCATAAACAAACAGGGTGTGCAGCACCTGCAGCTGAACAGCAGAGAAGCAAATTCAACCCAGATTGGTACTACAGACAGTAAATCATTAGGACATGCATGGAATTTACCCCAAATGAAAATAAAATGAAATTATTTTTCTCCCCAGGCAAAGTATTTATTTTCCTGTCCCAAGACAGACACATTTTCTCATAACAAGAGACTTTTTCAGGATCAGTCTTTAGAGGACTAACAGGAGTCTGAAAAAATCTGTCAGGTACAGAAGCTACAAGGGGAATTTGTTCTTATTTTCTCAATCAGAAGATAATTCATTTGGATAAAGCAATTAGTGGAAGGCAGCAGATGAAGCCCATGAAAGGACAGTCTCACATATGTGGAAGGACAGAATCCAAGACTCAATTTACACGAGAAACTGAATTGAATGGTGTGGAAAATTTCAGCAGCCAAATAAGCATACTCAAGGCCAGAGTTTGTTTCTTTTAGCACCTTACACTGCAAGTAGCTCAGGACACTGAGCTCCAGTCCTTCTCCAGGGCTGCAATGCTCAGCCCCAGTGCAATGATATATTTTAGAAATATTCTGTGGTTTTACTATAAAAATAGCAATCAAGTAATTTTTTCCTAGTTTAAACAGAATTCTAATCACCTTGCTCAGTGATGGGTAATTAAATCCCTCCATTGCATCCTGCCCCCTCAGACTGTGCTGGGAGCTCTGATTTTTAGGAAATGCACTTCCTAATCCTGGTTTACACTAATTCTACATCCTTTTAAACAGCAAAATTTGCAGCTGCTGCAGCTGTCAGTGCCAGGTAGGTGAAATACTGCAAAGGTGAAGGATAAAAATAACAGCAATACCTGAAGCTGATGCTCCATAGCCTCTACCCGTTTTTAAGTTTAGATTCATAGGAGTTCCCCTATTGGAAAAGAATCACTAGGTTGGCATTTGAACAAATTACTTGGCTAATGATTCTCATGCAAAATATATTCAAGCCCTGACACCCTTCAGGAGATGCTTTAGTTCACCTGGGTTTGCTATTCAGAGTCATCCATCAGAGTGAAACCACCTCTACAACAAGAGAAGGAAATTATCCATAAAGTGGAAAGATTAGAATATGCAGCAAAGCACAGGTAAGTCGTTTGTGTAAGAGGAAGGCAGCTAGCAGCAAGCAAAAGTGCTGTCTTATTATTTTTTATTCAATGCACTTTAGGCAGAGTTGTGAAAAATGTAATTTCCTGCTTCTCAAACCCAGCCTCGCCATTTCTGAGCCACACAAAATCAGACAGCTGGAAATTAGTCAATTCACAGCTTCTGCAAATTTAGCAAGACAGATTTTGGTTCTGCAAGTTTTCATAGATGAGTTAAACAGAACTTCCCACCTTTGATTCTGCCCTGGGGAATTAGTAAGTTAATTTTCCAGCAGCAGCCCCACGGATCATCACTCCCAGATGGATTCTCCAACAAGCCTCAGCTCCTGAGCCCATGGTGGTGCTCCCAGGAGGCAGAGCAGCTCTCAGCTCATCCCCTTCCCACCCCAGGGTGCTGGGATCCCACACGCCACACTCAGCAGTACCCACATGTAGGATGGTGCTCCCGTCTTGATGTTGCCGATGGTGACCTTCACGTCGTCGTCATCGCTGTCACTGTCACTGTCATCCTCATCATCCTCGCCACTGGGGAGGGCCTGCAACAGCACAGCCACACAGGGGATCATCAGTGCACACTGCTGGGAGCTCTCCAGCACAGACAAACCTCAGGAAGCTTCTAGAACAGCCTTCAACAACAACAGGCTGCTGCCCACAGAGGAAGTCCCGTGTCCTTTGAAGATTTGAAATTTGGGGTAATATTTGTGACTGTGGGGAAGGTTTAGCTCAGTTGTAAGAATTTCATCACATCTCTCAGTTCCCCTGTTCCACTCTTGTTGAGAGCTGGGGCTTTTGACAGACCTCTTTCACAAGGGCCATGGTCAAAGCACACAACCACAGATGAAAACCACCAAAATACGTTCAGTAGGCTTCACCTAAGAACCTCAAGGCAAATATTCTCTCACCACAACTCCTGTGGTAGGGAGGTGCTGAGGAGTTTGGTTTGGCTGATTTAGCACAACCAGCCCCCAAGTTACTTCACTTTACAGATTTGACTCCAGTGCAACCCCAGTGCTGGGCACAGAAGGAAAGGAATAGAAAAAGAAATCTTCCAGATCTGCTGCAAGTGCAGTTTTGTGAGAAGCACAAGCTGAATTAGCAGCTCACCCTACATGAGGAAGGTGTCTCTCACCCTCCCTCCTTTCCACAGCACATGGGTCTGTCAGAACCCTGAATGAACTCTCTTGATGTGGCAGAACAGTGGCAGAACACAAACCCATCAAAGAGTCCAGGAGAGGAGGGTGGGGAGAAGCAACCCTCCTCCTCCTCTTTCAGCACTGAGCCACCAGATTGCATTCTAAGAGGTCTGAGCCTGAACCAAAACTGATTCCCACTATCTTGGGCTTTCTATCCCAGTGCTTCCCATATTTTACAGGTCCTTGGGAAGTGACACTGAACACTGAGCTGGAACACATCGTGTTCTGCAGCATCAGGGCCCCTGATCTGCCTCCTGAGAGGGTGTGAGCAGAGGCTGCAGCAGGGCTCCCTCCCCACCACTCCAGGCAGGATGACAGGACAAGGCTGCTGCTGGAGCAGCTTTGGGAATGGCTGGCAGAACACCCCAGCCCTGCAGAGATCAGGAATTGGGCAGCAGCAGGATTGTTACACTTTGTCCCCAGGAGTGCAGAAAGGCACAGACACCCCAGGGGGGCAGGGGACACACGTACGTGCTGGGACATGTCCCTGTCCTCGCTGTTGACTGGCCGGCTCTCCTGGGGAGCTTCCTGCAGAGGGTGAGCAGACTCTGTGTGCCTGGGGACAGAGAAAACACAGTCACCACCACACACAACACAAACTGGACAGGCCCAGCCTAGAGGGTCACCCACAACCACTTCTAAAGCCTTTGCCCAGGTGACTTTCATTGTGCGAAATTCATTTGATTCTCTTTATTTTAGTCTCTTTGTTCTTCTTGTGTGATTGTTCTGCTGGCATTAGCTCAACTACCTGACAAAAAACATCCATCCTCCTGGCTTGGCTTTGCTTTTGCTGGGAAGAATCAGTTTCAGACATCCAGAGAGCACCTGACAGCACTCAACAGCTCAGTGGCAGCTGGCTCAGCTCGGATTTGGCACAATCACAACTGATAAGAATAAGACCATGATCAGCAAAAACTTCACCTCCTCCTTAAGGATGCTAATAATTACACATGCATTTAGTCAGCAGCAAAAGCATCTGTCCCAGAGAAATTAAGGAAAAAGTTATTTTTGTGTTTCTACAAATAGTTTACAGTAAGTAGTTAAAATTCCAAAAGGAAAAGTCAGATAATTGTGCACCCATTCTTCTCCCTCATTACAAATTAGTCCTGATGAAACAATGGTCAGGTTTGGATTTATCTCCAGTCTAAGAGTTTGTACAAATGTTGACATTGCTTATTGCACTGGCCACGCAAGAAAGTGGAATTGATGTACACATGCTAGAAAAGAGTGTGCCAAGTGTTACTGAAATACAGAGAGCTCATTTGTCTGTAATATCACAGGTAAAACTTGGTAGAACTTCAAAATAATTCTGAGGTTTTTTTCAAGAGAGACAATCAGAACAGCCCAGGCCAAGGAAACCCAATCCTCCACCAGTGCTTTGTGGGGATGTTGCTGTTAATTTAAAATCCCACATGGAACAACAAACATCCATAGGATTGTGTTCAAAAAGGAACAGGGAACATCTCACAGAATCCAGGCTCTGGTCACATCAAAGCCACCTCACAGTGACATGAGAGACCACACAAGAAAGGGGAAATAACAGAACCCAACTGTTACTGAGTGTAAAACAAAGAACAATCAACCTGAGCATAACTGAAGCTCCATTTGGGAAAGTCCCATGTACAAAGAAATTGCTCAGGCCAAGATCAAAAACAGGCTGAAGGTTGGGCAGAGCACAGGTCCCATGGGTGCCAAGTTCCTGATGTGACACCTGCACACACTTTCAGGCATGTCAGAGGGAAAAGCAGCCTCCAGGTATTTCCATGCTGCAGACACAGGCTGTGACATGAGCACCACAGCATGGACCACTGGAGAAAATCTCTCTGATGGATCCAAAAACGTTTTGCCCAATCCAAGCAAATCAGCATTGACCTCCAGCCCTGAATCTCCTCAAAACTCTGAGATAACTGTGTTCAGGAAGAGTGACAAGTGTTACCTCCAGCTCCAAGTCACATGAAGCATCTGTGGGTGTGCATTAAAATGTATGAACTGGAGTTCAGAGAGACACTCTGGAACCAGGAGCCTTTCCCAGGAATGAACCATCTGACAGGTCCCCAGCATTGTCTGGGCACAGGGAAACGTGGCAGAGATTTTATTTCCCCACAAGGCCAACATAACCCTGGGCACTGCTGACAGCACAGCAAACAAAGAGTCATTTTTCTTAAAACACCCCACAGCTCTTCATTTAGGTAGATTCTCATTGTGCAACAAAGAAATATGGGGGGAAAAAAAGTAGAAAGAGGGAAAAAAAAGGAGAGCCAGCATGGCCGCTGATATTCTTCCTTCCTGCATTTTGCAGTTACTGGAAATTCATTTAGATTTTTAGTCCTGCTTGTAAAGTAAAATTACATTCAGATGAACGTGACAAAGAACAGCAGATTTATGTAAAGCAGCTGTAAACTTCTGTCTGAAAGTTGTTCCTCCTCACAAAGCTCATTTGATGTTTTTAGGTGACAATTTACCATGTTTTTTACCACTTGTTTATTTGAACAAGTTTTCATGTTCCTTAAGCAGAGAAGTAGGACATTATCTGTAACAACCTCAACATTCCAGACACTGAATCTACAATGCCAATAAACACTAAACTGAACTTTGGAAGGGGCTGAACACACACAAGCCCAGTGAAAACCAAGCCCTCTGAAAAATGTTACATTTAAAATGGCAAAGAGGTAACCCTGTGCTGAGACCAAGCAAAACACACAGCTACAAACAGAGAGGAAATACAACCCAGGACAGACAATCCTTCCACACACAGAAAGCCAAACTGATCACTGGTTTTATCTCCAAGTCTCACCACACCACTTGAGAGATCTCTCAGAATGGGCTGGTTTGAGCATCTCAGGATTTTAAGCTCAAGGTTTTTACCTTTCCCAGACTAAAGCACAGGCCAGTTTTAGCAATGCCAGGCCAGCACAAAGCCAACCCTCAGGGCATCGTTTTTCACAGGGAATTAAACTGGAGAATGGATCTGGTTTGAAAGTAATTGCTGAGAGAAAAAAAAAAAAAAAGGGCTAAAAGTTAGTTCTAAATCAAACCATTCCACGTCTTCCACATCCATAAATGCCTGCACGCCCAGCTGGGGATGATCCCATGGGATGGGGAAAGGACAGGCTGCTGCTCCTGGCAACCCTCTAAAACACTCATGAAGCTCTGCTCAACAAGGCTCAATCTTTACACCATGTATTGTTAGAATGAATAAACAGCCTCAGGACTCACCCAGAAATTGGTCCATCTTCTTGCTTAGCTGTGGTGTCATCTGCAAAAACAACAGCAAGAACAAAGGAATTATTCAAGTGAAAGGAAAAAAGAAAAATTCAAGCACAAAAATCATCACAGGTACAGATACACCCAGTGGTGCCGAGGCATTATAACCCCAATGCTCTCTTTTCAACAAAGTTCAACTAGAAATGGCACAACTAAAAATAAACCCAACCCAACAAACACCAGCCATCTGCAGAGGTGATGTCTCACACCAAACAAAATTCAAAATATATATCCTAAATCTCAGAGAACTGAGATAACTATTGGATAGGAACTGAAGTCACCTATGAAAGGTCTCTATATGGAATTTTAACGCGCCAGGGAAGAGGAAACATAAAAGCATTCATATGGAAAGCTTATGGGGAGGACAAAGACACTTCAATAAAGTCCTGTGGTTTATGCCGGCCACATCGCAGGCCCGTTAGCCCAGCGCTTCGCAAGGTTTGGGTGATTAGCGAACCGAAACTCTTAACAAAGCACGGCGTTAACCTCCCTTCATCAGTGTTATTGGTGAAAGGACAATAACACACCGCCACCCGCCCAGACAGAGCGGTTCGGGCGCTCCTGAGGGGAGGCCGGGGCGGACGCCGGTGCTGCTCTGGGGCCCGGGGGCAGAACCCGGTCCCTCTGAGGGGGCCCAGGGAGAGATGCCGGTCCCTCTGAGGGGGCCCAGGGAGAGATGCCGGTCCCTCCCTCCATCCCGCGGGGCCGCCCCCGGTC
>JBBMKD010000194.1:17400661-17424272 GCA_037834095.1 Argya squamiceps
CCTCCCGCTCGGAGTCCCGCAGGATCCCCGCGGAGGCGCCGGGAAGGGACGGGGAGCACAGAACGCCGCTCCGTGTCTCTGCTGGCAGAGCAGCGCTGCTCCCCGGCACCCGGGGACACATTCGGCACTGTCCGGGTGGGGCTGGCACCTCCCGGGGCTGCCCGTGCAGCTTCTCGGTGAATGCTGAACTTCACAGCCTGGGGCTGCAGCGCCTGAGGCTCCTTCTGCAGCTCCAGCTGGGAGCTCCTGCTGGGAGCATCGCCCTCTCCTCCTCCGGAGCCCTGAACTCCGTCAGTACCACAGGGAAAATCAGAGCGAGCAGAGTTTCAGCACTAAGGCTCACAAAAACTATAGAGAATCCTGAAGCCAGTTACCTTTTCCGTGCAATAAACAGTGCCAGGAAAATCCCGGATTAAAATATTCCCTCTCTCTGCCCTGTGGTGTGGCTGTGATCCATTCCTGTTCCCTGTGCCCTGCTGGATCCTACACTGGGAATGCTGAGTGAATACTCACCGCAGGAACTGGAATAGGAATTGGACATCCCAAAACCACCGGGAGCTGATGAGATCCCTGGTGATACCCACAGATCCAGGTTAACTCTGCAGAGGTGGGAAAGTGCTGCTCACCAACACGCCTTAGAGCAGTGGCTTTCAATTTTCCAGTTTTCCATTCACAACAAAACCCAGAATTCTTTTGACTTTTGTTGCTCTATCTATGCAGACACTTCACTGTTAAAAAAGTCCAAAGAGATCCCCATAGAAACTGTCTGGAGAACCAGTAGTTCTCAATTACTCCTCCAGGCTTGCACACTGTATAATTTACAGTACATACAGATCAGTCATCACCTTTTGATTAGTATTTGCCTTTTAATTTTAAATTCTTATTAGTCTGAGAGCTACTGTAATTCCTCTTTGCAATTTTACTACCTATCCCATGAGACCAGCACTGTTGTTAAGAAGTGTTTCTTTCCTAGCCAAAATCTCAGGTTATATTTATTATCACTGAATACAATTATACAAACCTATTTCCTGAAGAAATTTTAATTTACTGCTCAAGAAAGGCTACTATAGATAATAAGGTTTACATAAAGAATGTGAAATAAAATGTGTATATATTGAAAGGATCATTACCTAAACACATTCAGTGATTAGGGAAAATGTAGAATTCAGCAGTTTAGCCCAGACCCAAATCTGCTGTTAGCATGTTTATAAAATAAACAGATGTAAATCAACCAAGTCCAGGTAGATTTGATCTCCCAGATAAACCTCAACAAGGAAATTACTGATTCAGTCAGATGTAGAAATAACAGAAATATTTAAAGCAGGTCAGAGACTAAGTAAGTAAAAGGACATTTAGAAAATCATAAGCAAAATTCAGGCATCAATCTGGGAACTAATCTTTTTAGTAAACTCCTTTGTGTTAATTTTGCAGATTGAATCAGCCTGTGACAAACACTTTTCACAGGAAGACTGGGAGCACAAATACAAGGAGAACTGGAGGACTGGGAGGACACAGCAATGGAAATACTGAGAGATTCACCAGTACAAAGTGTCAGATGCTGAGTCTGGACTGATAATGAGTGTCTGCAGGGAACTTGTATAAACTACAAGTGGCTGAAGAGAAATAGCCCCAGATTTATCACAGAACAGCTATGGATCAGAAATACATTACAGCCACTAAGGAGACAAATGTTACCCTTTAAATTTAATGGATCACGTTCTTTTCACACAAGAGAGGGAACTATCAACACTGAAATAAATACCTGGTGCCTTGGCCATGAGCCACTAACTGGAATGTGGTTCCTGGTCACTCCTATTCATTTGTAATTCAAATAAATGCCAGCAGGATGAACAGAAACAGAACTTTGTTTTTGAGAGGAGGCTAACATTTAATTTGGTCTAAGAAATGAAGGGTTTAAGTCTCTCCAGGCTTCACTAGAAAAATAAACTCAGCTAGAAGAGTTCAAGTGATGACAGACACAGCATTATAAACACACTGGCACAGACACCACAGCAAAGCTGCTCTACCAACAGGTCTGAGTCTGCCTTCCAACGGAGTCAGGGCCAAATCCCAAATATCCTCAACACAGCCCTTTGCTGCTAAATGTGGGCAATTACACCTCCTAACCCCCCCGAGGGGATTCACTCCTGACTCAGCCCCTCAGCCCCGTTTTTGGCTGAACATCCCAGTAACATCCTCTGTGTTTCTCAGCCAACATCCAGTATGAGCTCCCTGCTCCAGCAGCCCCTGGGTTTGCCCAAAACAACTTCCAACACAAACATTGCACGTGCCCCTTGCAGGAATGTGTGTTTTCCCCTCAGGGATGAGCCAAAGGCTTTTTGTTTTAAGTCTGGCTTTCACAGCTGCAAAGCCAGGCTGGTCACACTCACAAAGGGCTGGGCACAAACCCCTGGGGGAGGCAGGATTTGTTCACCTCACACACTGGCCTGCTCAGGCTGTGAGGGGTGAGAAAACCTCTGCTTTGGGAGAGAAATGCTGCTTCCTTCAGGAAGTCCTTACAAGGGAGAGCCCACAGACCAAATCATGGAATCATTAAGGCTGGCAAAGACTCTGGAGATCACCCAGTGCAACCATCAACCACCATGGTCACCACTAAACCACGTCCTCCAGGGCCACATCCACACATCTTCCAACCTTTCCAGGGATGGGGACTCCAGCCCTGTCCTGGCAGGAAGGTGGAGCACCAGGAAAATCAGATATGATGATCATTCTGCAGTTTTCATCTCTGGAAATCCTTCCTAAACTTTCTTTGAACCTGGCCTGGCTGTATCAGGTGTGTCTCACTTAGACAACACCCCACCACTGCTACCATCCCACTGCAACACCCCTGCAGGGAAAGACACACAACATTTCCATTCTTTTCTTTGCCATGAACACATTGCACTAGTCAAGGTTTTCATCTTTGAATTTAATTAAAGAAAAATGTCTCAAAGTGATGAAGCATGTCTGACTTCCAGCTTCTTTCAATGGCACAAGCCAGTGCAGTAAATTGTAGAAAGCAAGCTCAGTTAGAATTTTATTTTCATTTAAAATAAAAAATAGAGAGAAAACTCTCCAGATGTGAGGTCCTGTTAAAAAAGTGGCTGTTCACTTGTAAACAGAATAAAAGTGTTAAGAACACAGTTTCATACAGCTTAAACAAAACCACTTTTCAGAAGCAATACAAGTATGTTACAACACTGTAAGAACACCAAAAGCAGAAAACAAAAGAATGGCAGAAGAATCACGTAACATTGCTTACTAAAGTGATAAATAATTGATGGTGAATGTTAATAGCTTGACATTTTTATTGCTCCAATGGTAGTGTGCTGACAAGAAAATGTAGTAAACCGTCAGTGGGACAATAACAAACATCAATTTATGGTTTTGCATATGGAGTTTTGTACCTAGCAAGAAAAGCATAGGAACTTTTTTTTTTGTATTTATCAAAACCACACCAGATTTAATATTTTTTTTTTCTGTTTTAAAGTCAACCAATTAAAACTGAACCCACACTCCCTAGACTTGGGTGTGCATGTTTGAACACTTTTGTGTTCCTCCTCTTGGGAAACACCTTTGCAGGAGCAGGTGGGGAATCACTAAGGAAGAGCTTTGATGCTCTGCCAGAGTTCTGTGCCCCTTCAGTACTCTGATACAAAACTTTCTAGATACAAACCCAAAGACTTCCTGGATGAAATCTAGAAACAAAATTAGTGTCAACATGTTGATGTGAAGAAATAAACACTGATTTGGTAGACAGTAGCTGCTTTTGAAAATCTGCTGCAAACTCCCACTCCTGAGAGGGAGCAGTTCCCTTTTCTCCTCTGCACAATGGTGTTGGAACCAGCCAAGGCACTTTCTTTACCACTTCCACTCACTCTGCTGACAAGAATCTGTTACACTGCTACAAATTCTGACAGATATCCTCCATGAACACTTCACCAACTCCTGCTGATCGTTTACTGTCAAAAATGAGATTTCTGGTCTTAGGAGACAAAATTACCTGTGATGTTTTGGTAGTAAAGAACAGCCCAGGCAAAAAGAACTCTGTGTACAGAGTTCACAGCAGTACTGCCAGCTGCCTTCACCTTCCAGTGAGCTGTGAATCCTGTGTCTTTCACATGCAAATATAATACTGCTGCTGGTTTTGCATTATAATGCAAATTTATCTACTTATTAAAACATGGAGCTTACTGTAAATGACAGGTTTGGCTCTCGTTCTTTACCAGTTGCTTTATGGCCACATAATTAAATGTCAATTAAAATACAAAGACGAGACCCATTCATGGTTTGAAGACTGCACAATTACTCATTAAGGACAAATTAAAATGTAGAGGATTTATGTACCTCAAATGTAAACTTTACAAATGAATATTATGTGCTTAAAAGTGTTCAAGGCCAGTTTGGATGGAGCTCTGAGCAGCCTGGGCTAGTGGAAGGAGGGGGTGGAATGACAGGAGCTTTGGGGTCCCTTCCACCCAACCCATGTGTGATTCCATGGGAAGTGCCTCTTCTCCCCCTTGGGAAAGTACAGGGAGAAAATAGTCATGTGAACAAGAAAATCAGAACCTGCTGAGATTTCTTGAGTTTTTTTGCACATCAAAGTTCTGGCAGAACAGTAAGAAACTTCCATTGTTCTGTTAATTACTCCAGAAACTCATTTGCCAGGGGAACCCAAATAAAGAACTGGGTGTGTCATTTCAGTTTTGGTTTACTCTGCCTTTTTCTGCCATTATTTTCTCTGCTTCCAGTTAACACTCATCCCCAAGAAAAGAGAAATAAATTGGAGACAACACTTTGCTTGGTTCTGCAATGGAAATCTGAGTTGCAAGGTGTAGCTAATGATAATTACAAACTACACAGGAGGTTTTTATTCATGTTATAAATGCAATTGCACATTTAGTTGTCATCAATCCACCAGTCAAACAAAGTTTCTGCATGAAATATGCACATTTCAGACTCTGAACCATCAGTCTGGGACTGGGAACAGCACAAACTTCCCTTTGAGTAACAACTTGCATGAAACTGGCCTTCTGTAAACACTGTGTACAAGGACTCTGACCTACTACAGGTATTAGGATGCAATGGTCTTACAAATACTGTATTTTAATAGCATATTGCAAACTGGAGAGATGCAAATACATTCAGAGGAAACCCCAAGTCACCCTGAAACTAAAAAGCAACTTGGGATGACGTTGCAGGGAGTCAAGATGCTGCACAGAAATGCCTGGACACTGAGAATGAAATCCACCACGACTTGTAGATGCTCAGTTACCTGCTGGGCTTTGCTATTTCTAGATAGGAAAGGCAGGGAACTTGCAACAATTTCCATTTGCTTTCTTTTATGAGTGCTCTTGCTTAGCTCAGCCATCAGAGGAAGTTTTTCTACAATGACTTCCCTTCCTGAGATCAGGCAAACAGGGAAGAATCCAAAATAATACTGAATTCCACAAGGCTTTCCTGGCTCTCCAGACAGTGCCTGACTGCCAAAAGAGATTCAGGAGCCCTTTCAACTGCTGCACTTCCTCCCCTCAGCATGTTTTGAAACTCCACTTTGACTGAGATAAAACTTATTTCCACTGGAAGGGACTTCAGGTCTGTGAAAATGCTGAAGTACAACCACACCACAACAGGAACAAAGGTGCTGCTTCAGCTTGGATTTGGCTGATCCTGATTTTTCTCCTTTGTAACAAAGATCTCTGATTTGAGGTTAATTTTTCCTGGCTTCCAAACAAAATAGAACTTAACATCCAAGTATTCCTCACTGCAAAAGAGACTTTAGGGTATTTTGTTATGGCAGCTGCCACCTACCCCACAAATGTAGCTTTTGCAGAGGTGAAGATTTCAGCTTTGCATTTCAGGTGCTGCAAGCACCACCTGAAATAACTTCTGAAAATAAAGACAGAAAGAAATGCTATGCATTTTTCATCCATTTACTAAACAAAGTGCAACTGAGCCCTACACATCTGACATATGTACAAACTCCTCATGGCTTTCCCATCAAACCAGTGTGGGTGGGGCTGTACAATCCCAGGGGAAAGGAGCACATGGAACAGATGCTGGGGGACTGTTGGCAAGAGAATAAGAGCTATAATACATTCTGTAAACCTTGGCATACCACACTTTACATTATGCAAAGAGTCAATATTTACAAATCCATAGTGGGTAAACTAATGAAACCCCCCCCCACCCTTCTCCTAAATGTAAATGATGATTTTGCAAAGTGCAGGACAAAACCAGTGCTGTTGATTGCAAGTCCTATGCAAGCAGGTTCTACTAAAAATCATTACTACTGGGAGTTTACCTGGACATTCCTACTGAGGGTTTCTAGGATTGCAACACTTAGGATGAAATATAGGATGACACAGCTTTAGGATGCACGTTGGAGGACAGCAAAGAGAGAAATTAATAAGGCAGCATGCTCAGAACAAGTTTAAGCAGCACTGATGTTAAGATCCCTAGTGGCAACTCTATCAGTTATTGGTAATGTTAAAAATTCAGAGTGCAACATAGAAGCCTCGTTTAACATAAAAAAAAAATGTGCAAATTGTTCTCTTCTTAACAAAAGAAAGTAACAGCGAGGAAGATTTCTACTGAAGAACATTTTTTAAGTCACAGCAAAGTAGACCATCTTCTTTCCAAAATCATCTACAAGGCACTAAGGGTAGAAAAATGACAGGTAACATGAAAGACCAATGTTGTTCCTCAGTCAGGTCGAAATATGGGGTATTTTGGTAAGAACTCTATTAATATTACCTGTTGAAGAAGGGAAAAAGACAAGAACTGAAGACAGTAAACCAAAAAGGTCAAAGTTTCAGCACAATTTCCATGAATATTAGCTAATTCATAAGATTAAATATATCTGAGATAGTCTGTGAGGAGGGAATGTTCCCCAGGGTAGCAAAGCAGATTCCAGTCATTCTGAAATACAGAGATTCTGGGTGCTTGGCTTTTTTTGGGGTGAATCTCTTTCCCTAAAGCCCACACAGTCTTCACAGCTACATGTTAAAGTGGATAGGGGAGTGGCAGAACCACAGAAATATTTGAAATTCTGCTTTCCTACAAGGTCTGTCTTGTGTACAACCATGTGAAATTTAGAGCTGGCAAAAACAAAAACAAAACAAAACACCAAAAAAACCCCAACAACAACAACAAAAAAAAACCCCACCAAAACAAACCAAAAACACAAAAGAAAAGGTTCAACCAAAAAAAGCTCATTACTATAAAGATGCAATATTTCTGCAAAGTTATTTGAATCAAAGAAATTATGGACACCACTGGAAAAGGTGGGTAAGTTAAAGAAGAGCAGACTGGTGCTGGTGTGGGAATCGCCAATGCAGAAAATCCCAGTGGGTCTCCCCCATTCCAAATCACCAAACTGCACCTTTGTCTGGGAGATCTTTTTGCACAGGGTCACTCAGGGAAGGGTTTTCTCTATTAAATTACAGTTCTGTTGAACAGCAATAAGGAACAAGCAATACTCACATATTCCATCATATTGCTAGTTTCACATTTCCTTTTACTCAGCTTCCAGTGCAAACCAAGCTAAGGAAATAATTAACAAAGGATTAGCACAGCCTTGTTTGGATGGGTAATGCACCAAGCATTAGCAAACCTGAATTATCAGCATCTATTATTTAGGATCAGTATAAAGTATGGAATTAATTATGATCAGACTGTAAAATCCTTCATTGCCAATATTCTTAAAGCTGAAAAAAACGAGCACTCTTTCCTTACCTTATGATATAGTCTGTTATTTTCCCATTCTAATAACTTCTGAATTGATCTTCTAGTCTAGAAAGGAAGGCAGAAGTGTATCAGAAATGGTTCAGCAGCCTGCCTCATCCAGAAGGAGCTCACTACTGCATTTCTGGCTAAAGTTAATTTATAGTAAGTTAAGTTCTATAAAAGCAGAATGAAGCAAAGAAATAAATGGAAATCTTATCACTTCAAACCCCTGCTCCCCCTTTTTTCAAAAAAGGAAACATTAATGAGTTTTTTGTTAACTTAGAATTACTGGAAAAATGTCTCAGATTAAGTCCAACTTAATCTGGCTTTTCCAGAGCTCATTTAGTGAGTGAGAGACCCTTTTGAATTTGGTGTTTTTACCTCCCACAGCCAACAAAACAGAGTCTACCAAATTCTCCTGGCCAAATCCTGCATTCATTGCAGTGTTCTGCTGAAAACACAGATTTCCACACATTTAATTTCCACATTTTGCTAATGGAACTGTGATCTGGATCTTGAAAATAACCCTCACCACCAAACCCCAGTTCACAGCAAATTGTTTTCAACCCCTGGCTACCAAATGTGCCCTTCATGTCCTGCTGTTCCCACAGCTGCAGAGATGAGATGATTTCTCAAATTTCAGTGATTTTGAAGGCCACAAAAAGACAGCTGTGATGATCCTGCATGGTGTACACTTAATTTTAATCACTGCATGTTACCACCCTCACACTCCCACAGCAGTGCCATCGTTTTCCCTACTTGATGCACATTCTCTGTAGCCTTGAGAATTTAATATAATTAATACTACACCACCACATGGGCATTTATTTAGCTTTTCACTGGTACAGGGTCATTAAAAATGGCTTTAAAACTGCACTAAAACAAGTCCTGTAACTTTTGAGTGATGAGCACTTCAACAAGTGAACACATTAATGCACTTCCTCACTATTTACTGCTGTGATAAATCAATTTTAAATGTAAACCACAGAGGTAATTGAGATCATGTTCACCTGATATTACCAAAGTGCTTTTCAAAATTATTATTTTGGACCTGATCACAGGAGTGGTCAACTCTCTGTTGGGGGGAAGTCTTTAGAAAATAAATTTGTACTTGCTCTTAACAGAAACAGGACAATAAAATATGGCAAATAAACCACAGCTCTGAAATGTTATGGTGTCTATTGCATATTAAAAAGTGATTTTTAAAATTTAAAAATATTGATTTGGGGGGGTGGAGGGAGTGGGGAGAGGGGGTGTGAAGAGGAAAAGTGATTTTTCAGTCTAATTCTGCCACTCTTTGAAGGCCATGAAGGTTCAGTTCTGCACTCAATTCTTAGACCTTGAGAAATCCTGAAAATTTAGGGGATCATATACTCCATCCTGTTTGAACTGAGATGAGATCAGTTCTATTGGGTCAACTGGTAATTTGGTGTCATTTCAAATGTTTTTTTTATTTTCTAAGTTGGAAGCCAGAATAACCTGTGGAACGTGAGGCCAAACCAGGGTTTTAAAACAGGGAAGATACTATGACAAGTTATTTAATCCTACCAATACCTAAAAAACCCCCAGAATAAGATGATGCATGGACTCACTCTTTTGTTAAGACAGACCACGGGCCACAGGCTGCAGCCCAGAGTGCAGCAGCAGCACAGGCAGCCACAGAGCAGCCACTTGACATTGACAGGGAGGTTCTTCCTCAGGCAGGCGTTCACTCGGCTGATGCTGGTCTTGAATTCCTCAGGGGCCACCTGCAACACAAGGGCTCAGCTTCAGGGACAGCCAGCACAGGGGTGTCTGCTCAGAAATTACCTCTACAGGTTAAAATGAAACAGAGAATGACACAATCTTCTAAAGCACTGGTCACTCAGTGGGCATGAAAAGTCATTTTCCTGCAATGAATTTATTTCGCTGCACCAACCTGAGTTAAAAAGGCAAAGATCTTTTAGATGAGCAGCCTCATCCATATTTATTGCACCAGGAATGAATGGGCCTGCAAACAGTGGGCCCAGACCAAACCAGAACTGGGACACAGCTGGGCAATACATGCACTGGCTACACTGAGCAAAGCCATGGCAGAATGACACATCTCTGCTTTCCAAGGGAGTGGGGGAGCTTTGCAGTAAAAACAGATATCACAGAAAGGGAGAATATTGTCAGAATTAATGTCACACCAATCAGGACTACACTGTGCCTGGGTGAAGGCTCTGTCCACAAATAACTTCCTGAAGTGGCCCAGACTGAAGCCACAACTTCCCTTGTGGCTGCCTCCTAAAACAGGGAAGCCTAAAAAGAAATACACTGGGTGTATTTAAGGCAGAGAAATGCACCTTGTACAGGGTTAAGAATAAATAGAAATAAATATATTGTAAACTAGCTTTTTGAAATTAAGGAGTCAGTATTTTATATCTGTATTGCCACTGCAGAGTCAATGTGGAACCCCCATGTTGTAACAGAAAGAAGCTTTTTGCTCCAATAACTGCATTTCTCACCTACTCACACACCCCAATTCCCTCATCTCCCTGCAGAACCCAAGTCACTTCCATCTGACACTCAAACATGGATTTGAGGCAGCAGCTCCAAGATGACACCCTTGACTCTAACACAATCCAGCAAAGACACAAAGCAGAATAAATCAGGACCAACAAGAGACTTCAACAGGCAGGAACAACTCAAACCAAACCCCTCATCTTCACCTCCACGCCATGCTGATGCAAACCCCCGGAGTGAGTCTGTGCACAAAGCTGTGCAGCTGCCCCACAGCCAGCCCAGCTCTGCTCATCTGACTCTGCAAACTCCAACAAAAGTTCATTTAATGACAAAGACCCTTTTCAGCAGGGGCAAAGCCACGGGGCAGGAAATGGAGAGGAGCTGATGCTGCTGCCTCTGCCTGTTGAGCTGAATCCTTCAAAGCTTTGCAGGGAAGGGAGTAAATAAATGCAACATTTGTTTCCTGGCCATTCAGGTCACCAGGCACTACAGTCAGGGGGCAGCTGGACTTGCACACAAGCCAGACCTACAGTTAATAACATAAGAACATGATTTAAGTGTGATTATTTTATAGCAGAATTAATGAATACATAGAAAGTAATTATTTTGTCCCCCCTCCTACATTAAATAAGACTATTTTGTTTTACAAATAAACAACAGCTCTGAAATGTTATGGTGTCTATTGCATATTAGAAAGTGATTTTTAAAATGTAAAAAATATTGATTTGGGGGGTGGAGGGAGTGGGGATGGGGTGTGAAGAGGAAAAGTGATTTTTCAAGCTAATTCTGCCACTCTTTGAAGGTCATGAAGGTTCAGTTCTGCACTCAATTCTTAGACTTTGAGAAATCCTGGAAATTTAGGGGATCATATACTCCACCCTGTTTGAACTGAGATGAGATCAGTTCTATTGGGTCAACACATGGAGCAACTAAAAAAAAATAGTCTGTTATGAGAGACAACTTAGTTTAGGAAAAAAGGGAAAAAAGGAAATGGTGAAAGAAACCCTGAGATCCTTTGCACTGAGACATCTGCAATGAAAAAATCCCATTGTGTTGTGGCAAACTGTCCTGTGCTTGCATGCCTCTGGAACAAGGTTTTATGGATTTCTCTGCCAGTGCCAGATCTTGTAGTGGGATATAACAAACACCAGATGCACATGAGCAAAACCATTTCATCTTCAACGTGGGAGAGGGTTTTGTAGGAAAGAACATCTGGGCTGGTGGTTTGCAGTAACCTCAGACAGCTGCTCAGTCACTGCCTCAAAGCAAACTGAGATTCCTACATTAATTGGCATCCTCAACTCCTAAGGAAGTTTCCATGGGGCTCATATTTAGGTATTTACAAATGGCATTTCCTTTGATAAATCTTTTAGAATTTTACATTCTGTTTATGTGAAATGTAAAAATAAGTAGGGTTTTTTTCCTAGAACTCATTTATACTTTTGTAATGAGACTCCCTAAGAAAGGAGAATGTTTCCTTTTCCTTCAGACACAAAGTTCAGTGGACCTTGACAACAACACAGCTCAGCCTCCAAATGCAGCTGAACAAACCTGCCAAAGACAAGGGAATGGCACAGGCCAGGATTTAGTTTAACAAGAATAACCCTTATCAGTGCTAACATCCAACACAAACAGAACTCAACCAGATCCTCAGAGCACAGCTGGCAGAAAAATTTGGGACCTAAAAAGAAAGTATAGAGGGATTCCCTGTTCCTGTGATGATTTTTAGGGAGTCACTGTTCACATCAGGTTAACATGTCCCTACATTTTAAGGTGAAAGTTGAAGTAAGTGGCTAAACCAGAAACCAACTTTGGATGCCACCAAGCAACAGAAAATTCCCATTTCAGGAATTTTGGTCTGATGTTTACCTTAATATAATATTATGAAAGCACCACTGCCTGCTAACTCACCAAATATTTTCACATGAAGGTGAATCTCTTGGCTACAACATAAGGTGAAATTACTTAAGATGCTTTTGACTAACCCAAACTATTGGATTGTTTCTGCCTTCAGGAAATGGAATCACAACAAATATTTCTGTCACTAATGACACATCTTCATCTGAAACTATGATTTCTTCTGTTTATCACAACAAGATAAGCCTCATGTTGTGATAAAGAGAAGAAATCACAATTTTGCTGCTCAGTTTACAGCCCAGTGGCAGTTCAGCTTTGTTACACAGTGATTAAGAACAAAATACCTGTAAATAACTGTTCTAATCTAATAATGAAATGGAATCCAAATCAAAGTCACCACAGAACTGTTGATTTTCTGACACAATTTTAAATCCTCTTGCAGGTACAGCTTTTGAAAGGTGTATGTGAAGGGGCTGATGTATTCCAAGCAAACAGAATTAACAGCTGCTCCTGCACAAATTCAGCTCCCTAAGAAAGCCTAGTTTGGAGTAATTCTGGAAATCTCTTGGAGAGTTCGTGTCTGGCTCTTGAAAAGAATGAGATAAGCCTTTGCTCCTGGCTGTGCTGTACACCTTGGGAAAGGGACATTAGCTCCTTTTAGGAGGGGAAAAAAACAAAAAAAAAACATAAAAGGAAAGAAGGGGGTGTCATAATATTTTACAACAGGATGCAGAGGATCTCCAAAGACAGGAAGGGAGCCAGTAAGGCCCAGCAGGCCTGATCCTGCTCCTTCAATCATCATCATCATCACCAGCCCTATCCATCACACGGCCCCACAATGCCCAGCCCTGACTTTATGGCCCACACTGCCCTGCACTGCACACTCCCCTCTGGGCAGGACCCCTTTTGTCCCAAGATCACAGCAGGAAATTCCACTTTTCCCCTTAAGGATCACTGCCTCCATCATTTTCTGGTCACCTGGAGCAGTGTGTGCTGCTGTGCTCCATGTCACAGAGAATATTTTGTTAAAAGATTGTTTAAGAGAATTAATCATCCTGTAAAGCTGTAGCACACAGGATTTAAATTTAACCACCATTCCAATTTAGGCCAAGGTCCAATTACATTATTAAAAGTTAAATATTGCCTCTCTATTAAGTGCAGTCAAATCTTTTCTTACAATGCTCCACTGAAAGGAAGCCTGGCTCAGGATTTACACACCAGGTGAGTTTAGGTCTCATCCTGCAAGACAAATATTAATTCACCTGAATTAGCCAGGCCAAACATCTGACATCCCTGGGATTTCCCATGCTTTTATTATTTTATTGGCTGTGCTTTACCCTCCAATGTACACATGTGCCTCTCCCAAGGAAAGCAACAAATGAAGTCCCAATTAAACACTGAAGATGTAATTACAAGCCTGTAGCTCTAGGCTAACCTACAACAGCCAGGCAGTCTCTGTAACAGCTGGGAAAATGGGTGAGGGAAGAGGGGGATTCCAGATTTCAGACAAAGAAAATCAGGTTTGCTGCCATCATTATGTGGATGGGCAAACAGAGGGCAGGAAGTTTAAGTAAATTACTGACATAAAAATGTGGTATAAACCCCCAAAGTTTGTGCTTCCAAGAGAAAAAAGGTGCAGCTACAGAGTTTTCTCTAATTAGGATTTTCATCCTGCTTTAAAAACCTCCATCCTTTACATCTGTATTTATTGAAAAGAAATACCAGGACCACTGAGAACTCCATGCAGCCCATCTAATGGCCTCATCTCTCACACTCCATTAGCAGCTGGGATTTATTATTAATATCAATTCCCAGCAAAGCCATTAAACTTAATGTTACACAGGCAAGAGGAATAAACTATGACATTGTCCTAGAGGAACTGAGCACTAATCCAAGTTCAGAGTAAACATTTTAATCCCAATTTGTAAATATAAACAGTTATTGTTATTCATAAATTTTGATTTCATTAAAAGGGAAAAAAATTACATTTTAACAACAGAGGATCTTAAAGTGGGGTCTCACTTGACTGTGATACTGATCACTGTGAATTATTTAACAGGGTATTTGAAGAAAAACTTACTGGAAAAAATGACAGAATTTTCATTTTTAACAGGGATTAAGATGATTGACTGCCTCAACCAGAGGAAGAAGCAGATTCTTTATTTCTAGCAATTGACAAAAGCATTAAAAACCCACAAAAAATTATTAAAAGACCCACAACTGTGGTTTTTAATGCCTTTCATGGCAGTGTGTGGCAGGCAGGAAGAAAAATGTGTTTACTATCTTGTTTGATTGGTGTTCTCCCCTGACAGAAGGGAATCAATTCATTTCCTTGCTCAGAAAGTCCCTCAAATCCACAAGGTAACAGAAAATCAAGATTCTCACCAGAGGAGCATCTCTATAAACAGCAAATCCCTGCCCAGGCCACTCTGCAGCTCTGATTACACCCCCAGAACAGGAAGGGGAAATGCCAACACAAGAAATTCCTCTTTCCTTTCTTTGCTAAATTAAGTCCAAGCACTCAAGTGAACTTTAAATTAAACTTTTGCTCACTGTCTATTTAACAAGGGGAGCACAATCAAGTGGAAAATGTGACAGCCATTGATGCTGACATTAAAAAGTGTAGACCTGGTTGTAGGTTTGGTTTTTTTTAATAACCTGAATATATTTTAAAGAGATGAAATTATATAAAATTTATATTATATTATATTATATAAGTAATCTAATTATATATATATAAATAGTATTTAAAATATAATATATATAATATATATTATATAATAATATATATTATTGTATTAAATTTAGTTTTAACATTTCTTGCCAGGGATTTTCTACAGGCCTATTTATAATAAACTCCAACTCGAGTAAAAGAGCATAAAATACTTTTTTTCCAAAATATATTGTGGCTGTTCAGGGATCAGAAAGAGCTTCCCAGAGAAGAATAAGGCTCAGACAAGATGGTGGAATGCAGGGTGTTGTCAGCAGCCTGGAATCTGTAGGATTTGTCTGTCTGAGCTCAGTGAGATCCCAAAACAATTCCCAGGCTGGTTTTTAGCACCCAGAAACTCCAAGCAGAACCTGCTTTCAGGGGTGCTGCTGTCACACCAGCTGGACAACCCCAAGGCAGGGGTTTATCCTTTGTCCTCTGGTGTGGAAAAGCAGGAGGAGAAAGGCCAGATGGATGTGGCAGAGGCAGGAGCCACCACCCAGCTGTGTTTTCAGAGGATTGTTGGGATGACTCAACCTCTGCAAGGGGCTGCAGAGGGAGTGCAGCTCTGTGGGATCACATGACACAAAGTGGGAAGAGCCAAATGAACTTTTTTCTTCCCAAATTTTGGAAAAGATTCACGAGGGGGATATAAATCCAAGCAAAAACAAAGCTCTGGAGAGTGAAACAGCAGGAAGAAAAAATTCAAGAGAAAAAAGAATTAAGCAATTAAAAGAGTAAAAAAAATACAATTACAAAAATAATTTTAAACTAGTTAAGAATTGAGGGAAGACTGAATTAATACAATCACAAAAATGATTTTAAACTAACTAAGAATTGAGGGAAGACTGAATTAATACAATTACCAAAATAATTTTAAACTAAGAATTGAGTGAAGACTGAATTAATACAATCACAAAAATGATTTAAAACTAAGAACTGAGTGAAGACTGAATTAATACAGTTACAAAAATTATTTAAAATTAAGAATTGAGTGAAGACTGAATTAATACAATCACAAAAATGATTTAAAACTAAGAACTGAGTGAAGACTGAATTAATACAGTTACAAAAATTATTTAAAATTAAGAATTGAGTGAAGACTGAATTAATACAATCACAAAAATGATTTAAAACTAAGAACTGAGTGAAGACTGAATTAATACAGTTACAAAAATTATTTAAAATTAAGAATTGAGTGAAGACTGAATTAATACAATCACAAAAATAATTTAAAACTAAGAATTGAGGGAAGACTGAATTAATACAATCACAAAAATAATTTAAAACTAAGAATTGAGGGAAGATTGAATTAATACAATTACCAAAATGATTTAAAACTAAGAACTGAGTGAAGACTGAATTAATACAATCACAAAAACAATTTTAAACTAGCTAAGAATTGAGGGAAGACTGAATTAATACAAATACCAAAATAATTTTAAACTAGCTAAGAATTGAGGGAAGACTGAATTAATACAATCACAAAAATGATTTTAAACTAACTAAGAACTGAGTGAAGACTGAATTAATACAGTTACAAAAATGATTTAAAATTAAGAACTGAGTGAAGATTGAATTAATAGCTACAAATGACATTTTCTTACACTTGCATTAAGTCAGATGAGAGGACTCCAGAGAAAGCAAGAGACTTGTCACCACTAATTTTCAGAACTAAACAATATTGGTGAAAATGTACTAAAAACCTCCTGAATTTGTAGATTTAACACTATGTTTTGTTCTGGAAAGCTTCAGATAAAACAGATTCACTCGCAGAGATTTGTCTAAACCAACTGAAGGCTCTTCAGGCACTCTCAAAAGAGAGGTGCAGTGTTTGTACTGCTGTAACTCCCCCAGGAGGGAGCACAAACTGCAGGTATTTAAAAAGCAAGGTTAAGTGAGGGCTGCTTTCATGTCTGCATGGAAACAGTGGCATCCATGGTGAGCTTTGCTGTGCTGGGAATGTCAACAATGATAACAATCACTGCAAATCCTTCCTCCACTGAGGGACAGGGCAGGGAGCAGCTGGGTCACACAGGGAACTGCTTTTAGTGGGTTCATGCTCAGGTATCTAACACAAAAACCCACAAAAACCAAAATTTTTCCCATTGAAAAGAACAGTTTAATCTCACACTTACCTTCCCTGTCAGAACAGAAGGAAATTCTGTATCAAACTTGTTGCTCAAGCCAAACCTTGAAAACAAAAGAGACAAACAAAATATATTCCACCTAACTCACTTTGATTCCCTTAATAAAAAAATGTAGTAAGAGTTTTTACATTATAGAGAAACCACTGTTAATTTTTTTCCCCTTACATTTGCATTATTTCATTAGCTTTTGATCTAAAGGTCTGGTGTACCACTCAGTCATTTCCAGACAGAAACACAACTTGGTGCCTTCCTCCAGAACCTCCACAA
Source organism: Argya squamiceps (assembly GCA_037834095.1). Classification (NCBI taxonomy): domain Eukaryota; kingdom Metazoa; phylum Chordata; class Aves; order Passeriformes; family Leiothrichidae; genus Argya; species Argya squamiceps. The sequence continues at coordinate 17,417,861 of JBBMKD010000194.1, forward strand.
GTGCAAAAATTCTTTTCCAACTGCAGGGCAGCAAGTTTCAACCTTTGATTTCTGTAAGAAAAAACCCTCCAGCTGTGAAAACCCAGGTTCAACAATCCTTTAACTTTCTTCCACATAGAATTGTTCCACATGCAACAGATGCAGTTTGTTTTAAGGAACCCATTCATCACCATCATCATCTCAGAAACTTATAACCATGTGGTTTTAAAACCTTCCTCTGGGCTGAGTTAAGGTTCCTCATGCAAAATGTGTAAGAGCCAACACAAAGGACAGTTTTCCAACCAGCAACTTCAGGAAAATTAAGTTTTGGGTACCACTGTGACCACTCTTCACTGGAGTGTTCTGGGGTTTGAGCAAAAGGTTTTCATTATAAAGAGTGAAAGCCCCAGGGATTTGGGGCTGGATTTGCCTTGTAAACCTGTTACCACTTATTCCAAAACTCCTGGACCTGTAAAATTCAGTAATTTCACAAAATACAGCAGTAGCTGGGCCTCAGCTACAATTGTTAAATGTATTGTACATCAAGTCAGCTCTGCCAAACTATCTCCTGTTCAAAAAAACCAAAATACCTGAAAGAATCCCTGCCAAAAAGAAGAGCACAAATCCATTTGGTATTGTAGGAGTTACTGAAGAAACAAACTTTGCTTTGAGTCAAACTGACACCTGCCAGACTCCAAATTGGTTCCTTGTGACCAGGATTGCTGAAAAATCACAGAATTGGGGAATGGTTTGGGTTGGAAGGGACCTTAAAGGTTCCAAAGCTTCCCCTGGACATCAGAGCCCATCATTAAATCACACAAACACACTCCTGCCACAACCCAGATACCCAAAACTGACAATGGAAATTGTCCAGAAGTTACAAAAAGTCAAATCAACCTTAAAGAAGAGAGAGGCAGAACAGAAGAACTTGTGCTGTCTCCAGAAATCCAGGAATTGAAATGTTTGGCATTTGTGAAGTTCAATCCAGTCCTCTGATGGATAATTGAAGTTAGAGCCTCTTGTAAAGAGCAGTTGTTGTGTAAAACATCACAAAAAAACCCCCCAAACAGTAAAAAACAACAAGATTTTAGGCAAGCACAAAGGTTACTAACATAGCACATTTCCATTCCCTCTGTAATCTGGCAAGTCAGCCTCCACATTTTGTACCTTTTCTTTTTAAGCTGAAACCTTCCAGGTTTTGTAATGTTATATATTTAGTTTTAAGGAAGCTTGGAGAGCAATGAAGTAGTCTTTTCAGTCTTAAAAAAACAAAAAGGCTAAAATTATAAAGCACATTCACAAGGTTGCTCTGAGGAACAGACTTTTCTGTGCATCAGCAATGGAACAACCTAAAATGATCACAAAGTGGGAGCAATCAGACAACACAATGAAAGAACTACTGGAAAATTCAAGAATTATTTACTCTGCTCTATAAAAGACCAATTCCACCAAATATGCAAAGGTCCATCTTGTCCACAACACTGATTCTCACAGAGGCCAGGAGCAGCAGCTTAAAAAACAGCACAAGAAATGGAAGAGAAGAGCAAACAGAGCAGCTGCTCCTCAGAAGCCTCCTCTGACCTTCAACAATTCAGAGTTCAAACACTCCCTACACCACAGGTAGTGCCTTTTATCTCACTGATCACATACACTCATTAAAATTCCCACTGCACCCCAAGTTCCATAAAGAACAAGGCAAATTAGTGCTTTCAGATTAATAAATCTGATCAGCAATGCAAGACCACAATATGCTTTGGGTTAAATCTCAAAGCTGATGTCATGAAATATATTAAACCCCCCAATTTTTTATTAGTTGCCAAAACACTCCCTTCAGCTGCAGCACATCCAGGAAACCTGAGTTACAGAAAGGCATCTCTCACACTGACACCTGTGAGTGGCTAAAGAATCTAATTTGATGTTTTAACTATACTTTAAATGCTGTATTTAGTCAGAATCACTGATGGTGTTCAGCATAGTTTTACTAAAACATCTCTAGAAGTTTTACAGACTCTTCTGTGATTATTTACTACAGGGTTTAGAAACATTAAATTCCTGTTAGATGGAGCAGAGGTGACTCAACAACCAAATAAAATAAAAAGATTGAAGCAGGATGTTATATATATATATATATAATGTATATATGTATTTTTATACATATATATGTAAAGTTTTACAGCTTTACATGCAACTTTATAAAAGTACTGAAGTGTTATTTGAATTTTTCATGTAAAGAAGTTAAAACCTAAAGTCTTAATCAAAAGGAATTAACTTAATTAGACTTCCTACAACAGATTAGTGATCCAGCATGAGCAGGCCTATGGAATCTTCTAAAATTCAATGTATTTAAAATGAATATATGTAAAAATCAGTGTAACATCAATGCCAGTAGCAATATATGTAAAAATCAGTGTAACATCAATGCCAGTAGCTGCTCTGTAAGTCATTTAAAGCAGCAGCTGGTGGTGATTTATCCCTGGGCCAGTTCTGTGACTCCTCAGTGCAGGCTGCCCAAAGTGTAACATTCAGAAATTCAGATCAGTCACCCACGTCCTTTGGCTGCACTTTTCTCACTGCATGACAAGCACCTGGAGAAGGGAGGCACAGTTTCCTGAGGCTGCACCACAACCAGCATGACCTCACTTGCCAGTTCTCTCCCTGTTCTCATGGGTGGCACCAGGCAAATCCCATCACCTCATCTCCCCCATGTGCAGAGTGGTGAGAACACAGCTTGTCCTGGGGAGCTACAACCACACAAATGCACAAATCCCTCATCCTGGGGAGCTACAACCACACAAATGCACAAATCCCTCAGTTCAAGGCTCAAATGAACATCTTGAACCACCAGTTGCAAACCTCACCTGCAACAGGTACCACAAGATAACTTTTATTGGTTTACAAAGCAGGAGCTCAGGTTTTCTGTCCCCAGAACTGAAACAGGGAGATTTTAGAAATGACTTCCTTATATCTAGAACAGAAATATTTACAGGTGCTTTGCCTTTTTATTTTGTTTGGCTTAAACCTCAGCTCCTTCTCATTTCTCCCACTGCTGTATGTACAGATAGCAATCAGCCTTACTGGAGTGCACAAGTTAAACCTGTTTAGTGAAAGTTCTCCAAGCCCCTGTGAGCACAGCTCCTTTCCCCACACCTAATCCATAATTAAATTATGTTTAACCTCTCTGCAGGAGAGGAGCTCACATCCCACACTGCTCTTTATGGGGTATCAGCTGAGCTCTGGGCAGCATTAGAGGGTAAAGGTGACACTCCTCAAGAGCCCTCAGCTGAAATCTCCTTGAAAATTTTACATTTCCCACTTCAGAACATTTTCCTGTGAAGCCAACAAAACTGTTGGCTTTAAAAAAAACCCTAAAAACTAAACCTAAAAACCATCCATGAATCCTTCCCCATGGATAATGTTTTGGAAAATGAAGGTTTAGGTAACGAGTGGAAGGGTGAAGTCATTTGCCATTTGAAATATGTGGAAGATGGAACAATACCAGACAATATTCAAATGTTATCTCAACTGGCTCTCCCCTCCCTTCCTCAGCTGATGCAAAACAACTTTTCACCAGCACCTGGACTGTGGCTCCCTGGGGCACTCCTACAGAAAACAGGAGAGAATACTGAATGAGACATAAATTTGAGAAATCCAGAAGTTAACTCCTAGCCAAAAGCAGGAGGTTTGCAGGCCTCAGCAGCAAGCTGGATACTAATGGCAAAAATCTGTTTAATGGCCATTTCAGTACCTCATTACCATCCATCCACATGGAGTTAATGACACAGAAACATGACAGCAGATAAATATAACCCTATAGGCAGGTTACACTCTGGTTAGTGCTCTGTTTTTGGAAGTTCTTGCCTTTGCTCTGCTGGGCATGACTCAGTCTGCACTACAAATGTCTTGGATACACCAAGCAGAGTCACACTGACTAAGGGAGAAACAGCCAACAAGGTGTTTGTAACTCATCAAAATGGAATTGCAGAAGAAAAGGCATTTGCTAGGACCTAGTAATTTAGCTGTGCTGAAATTCAAAAGCTTTCAAAACCAATAAATAAGACAGACTTTTTTCAGAGAATTCTAGACAAGATGAACACAGATTTTGCTGACCATTTTTACACACATCCTCTGTGGCTAAAATAAAACAAATACACCTTACCTGGCCACTCTTACCACACACAGGGGTAGAAGGGCTAGCAAATGTAAAGTGGGAAAAGTAAGATTCTGCTAAATACCCTCAGAAAACTGTTGGAATTTATATTTAATACCCTTGGATACTGCAGAATAGTTACTCTGTCAAAGTGAGCAGCTCACTGACAAGGTCAGAAGAATTAAAAGTCTCTTGCAAGAAAGTAAAAGAGTGTTTGCATCTACCAACTTGGGAGTTTCATAAGAGAACTGGCCATGAAAAGCTGGAGCAGATGAGCCTGGAATGTGAGAATTGTCCCTTCTCTGTACACCACAAGTCTTCAAGAAGGCCAGAGTCAGCTGAGGAGACATGGGAAACAAAAATCCAAGGAAAACAATGGCTTTATAAAGATAACTGGTTTTCTTTTTTTAATATTGTCTGACTTGTCAGGACGGACATTTTCATTAGCAGAACTCCAGACAGGTTCAGAAAACAGAGCCAGGTTTTCCTGGATGATGTCTCTCCCTTCAGTAACTGGAGCAGGCTGCTCCTGCAGCCAGCTGATTCCAAAAGCAGCATTTGTGTGATCAAAAAGTGACAGAGCTCCAACACAAAAACTCTTTGGGAAGCAAAGCAGCTCCCATTGAACAGGTCAGGATTGGGTACTCCAGTGTCCAGGGTTTACTTGCATTTCATTGGTTTTTATCAGTACAAGGAGATTTAAAAATACAGCATGAGCTGATAAAAGCTGCCTCCTACCACACAGGCAGGTCCTGTTACAGGAAGAAAGCTGAGAGGGGTGGGAGAAAGGGAAAATAAGTTGATGGGGATTCAGCTCAGGTGGTTCCAAGGGCACTAAGGATCTCCACTTCACTGACAAGAGGGCTTTTTTTGGTGTAGACATCACCAGCTCTTGGAGATGCTCCTGCCCATCCCAAAAAGCTGCTGGAGCCAAGAAGGAACATCACTAACACACAAAAAGCATCACAGAAAGCAAAGCAGATGAGGGTGTCATGTTTTTTTTTCTAGTTCAGCCCTTCAAATCAGGTAACTCCTTTGATGGGTACTCGGTATTCTGAGCACCTTGTTTGTGTCCCACCTCTCCTCCAGTCAGGCCAGCAGCAATTTGGGGTGAGGACACAGAGAAATTCCACCTGCACGAGCAAATGCCCTGTGCTGCAGCAGAGCAACTCCCCACTGGCACCAGCTCAAAGCAACCCTGATCCCATAAGGACACAGATCCAGCCCCACATCCCATGGGATGGGACAGCCCTCCCCACCCAGGGCTGTTGCTGCAGGGAGTCAGGTCACACTGCACCTATTCATTCACACAGAGAAACGGGAGTTTTCTGCAATCCAAAGCCAGAGCCAAAGGCACACAAGCTTGGTGGGTCTCTGCAACACGTAAATTTCAATACTTCCCTCCCTGCCGTGAAAATTAACGTGACAACTTGTTAAGGATGCACTTGGTTCTATTAATTCTCCAGCTCGCTGGAGCAGGAATACTAAGAAAACCCCTATGAGTAAACATTACATATAAGGAAACACAGCTTGCTCGTCTTCTGTTCAACTGTTTAAATGAGCAGCAAACATTCTGGCTCACGCTGTGGTTCCAGCGATAAAAACACTCAATCTGAACCAAAGTCACAACTAAGTTTGGGGCAGATAAAGTACAGCACGGGCAGGAGCCTCCTCTGCACTGCAGTGTGGGGGCTCCCTGGCTCAGCTGTGGCACACAAGGGTCACAGCGAGGTGGCTCGAACACGCCGCTCGTCCTCGCATCGCGTGGACTTTGCTTTTTATCTAACAAACTGTTTGGATAAAGAGGAGCAAGCAGGGGAGGGCTTGCCAGGGCTGCGCTGCAGCCTCTGCATCCAACAGCCAACTCCGGCTGTTCATTCACGGAGCTACCGGAAAATACCCACGTTAATTAAAAGCACATCTCCCCCTGACAGAGCAGGGGAAGGGGGGAGCGCAGGGCTCTCGGCCCCGTGTGGGGGGAGGCTGGGGCCGACAGGGCCGGGGCACGGTGCTCCCGCTGCCCTCACCCCTCCCGGCGCTCCCGCCCGGCTGCACCGCCCCGCCAACACCGGCCCCTCACGCTGCCCCCCGCTCCTTCCTTACACGGTGATGTGCCCGGCGCCCCGTACCGCTACGGGATCGGGCGCGTCGCGGGGCCGGGGCAGCTCCTGGCTCCGCACCACGGGCTCGGGCTCATCCTGCTCCTCCTCGTCCTCCTCCTCCTCCAGCTCGTAGATCGTGTCGAAGTCCGCCATATTGGGCAGCAGGACGCTCATCGCCGGCCCT
>JBBMKD010000194.1:17424372-17450323 GCA_037834095.1 Argya squamiceps
CCCCCAGAATTGGGGACCCCCCCCCCAAAACCTCCCACTCTGCTTCCAATGACGCCCCCAGACCCAAAATGTGCCCCCCCACCCCCTCTGTGCCCCCCAGCCCCTCCCCCAGCTCGGGGGGGGAGGGGAAGTGGCTTTCCCCGCCCCCTCCCCATCCCAATGTCCCACCAATAAACGCAGGAGTCACATGACCTCGTTAATTAAGTAATTACCGTTTAATTACCGGGGATCGGGGGGGGATCCCGGCGCTCACAGCGGCTCCGAGCCGGGAAAACCGCGGGGAAAAAATTGGGGAAAAACCGGCGGATTTCGGGTCCGCGCAGGGGCTGCTGGGAGCGATATGCAAATGAGGCAGCGCCTCGGCCAATGGAAATCGGTCTGATCGTGCGGTATGTAAATGAGGCGGCGCGGGTGCTGCTGGGAGCGATATGCAAATCAACTCCATGGCGCGGCCAATGGCGAGATCAGATAGTATGCAAATGAGGGCGGGCGGGAAGCTGTCAGTATGCAAACAAATCACGGCGCCAGCCAATGGGGAGGCGCGCTGCCTGCTGCCGGTATGCAAATCACCCCGCGGAGCAGCCAATGGGCGCCGGGCGCGGGCGGAGGAAGCCCCGCCCCCCGCGGTGCCCGCCGGGCGGAAGCGGCGCAAGGGAAAAAAAAAGGCGGAAAAAGGCAAAAAAAAAGCGGCGGCGGCTGAAAATGGCGGAAAATTTAAAAGGTGGCGCGAGCGGGGCGGGCCCGCGGGGTCTCCGAGGGGCCGTGAGGGGGAACGGCAGGGGCGGGGGGAGCGCCGAGGGCAGCGCGGCCGCGTACCGGGCTGTGGGGCGCTCCGAGGGCACCGCGCCCACGTACCGGGGCTGTGGGAGCTCTGAGGGCGCTTTGAGGGCAGCGCGTACCGGGGCGCACCGTGCGGTGAACGGCACCGGGGTGGCTGCCCGCCTCACCGTCTGCGCGGGCTGCCCGCAGACCGTGCCCCTCGCGGAGGTGGTGGTGGGAGCGGGTTGCAGCGGGTGATGGATGACCGGAGGCGGCCGCTCAGGTGCGCGCCCCTGCACCTCGCCGCTCCCGGGTGACGGGTAACGAGCCGGCACGGGAAGCTGCTGAGAGGAGTTAGCGTTGGTGGTTATAGCGGAATAACCTTGTTGAACTCTTTAGCTTGTTTCCAGAGACTCGCTCTAAGCCTTCAGCGTAATAAGCGGAATATCTCTGTTATCGTTAGCGTTTATAACTCCCCCGGTGTCCCCTCCAGCCGCCCTCGCCTCAGGTGCGCCAGGGTCACGAGCCGGCGCGAGCGGCTCCTGAGGGGAGTTCTAATTTGTTGGTTACAGGGAACCCGGGAAAAAACTCACTGGATTTTAATCTGCTTAAATAAATAAATGAATCAATAAATAAATAAATAAATCACCCCAACCCTTGGGCGTACAAGAGACGTGAATATCTGTACTGTTGTTACCGGATTTGTAATTCCCCCTCGCGCCTCCCTCAGGTGCGCGAGGGTCACGAGCCGGCGCGAGCGGCTCCTGAGGGAAGGCGGGGGCAGTTGCTGCTCCTCCTTTCTTTTTAACCTCTTCTAACCTTTCTTTTCCTTTTAACCACGTTTCCAGGTGCGTTTCTGTGACGGTTTTAATAAAAACATCCCGGTAGCTCTTTCTTTCCCTCTTGTTTTTCCCCGCTGTGTCGCTCCCAGGGGCACCTGAGGTGAAGATAAGGGAGGGCGGGGGTTATGGAGTTTTCCCGGAGCTTTGGGGTTTGTTGTTGGGTTCGGAAAGTGAGTTATGTGCAGCGTAATGGAGTGTTGAGAGGGAAGAAAATCCACATAGAAATAGCAAAACTGGGGAAAAAAAAATCTCTCAGAATACTTCAGGGGAATGCTTGATCAGCACACAGGTGTAAGCTATTATTGAGGTAATAAGCACTTAATTACTCACCTACTGCAAATGGAAAATAATCCAAAAACTATTGGTGTTTGTAATTGCAACAGAATGAAAAACGAAATTATGAGGGGGTGATGTTGGTCGTTTTTAGTATTAGTGTAGCTGCTGTGAAGTGTTGGCTCTGGTATGTGTCCAAATCTGAATTCCTGACCTGCAGGTACTCTAATCAGGAATGATCTCATCTCCTCCTGCATGACATAAAACCGGATCTCCATCCCTGTCTGTTGTTCCCAGGAAAATACTTCCCTCATAAATCATCTTTATTGTTTTTCAGGAGTTTCTAGACTGCAGCAAAATGCAGATGACTTGACAGTGAAAGTTTTTGTTGCCTCTGAAAGTAACACTTTATGAGCTACAGTTTTATCAGTGCTGCGTGCCCTTACTTTGGCACATTTTCCATCTTATGTGGAGCTACAGGTAAATCACACTCCGAGCTAGAGAAAAAAATTAAGAGGCAAGTTGTTATAACGTGAAATTTTGTTCTCCTATTTTTGTCAAAATACTTTTTTCCTATTTAGCATTGAATGTTGCAGTAAATTGTGGAGGTTAGTCCAAATACTGAAAATATATCCTGTTTAGAAACATGATAAAAAAGAGAAAATTATTCCATACTTAAGAGTCTGATATTTTTTTCTACTCCATCTTTACATATATTCATAACCAATGGAAAAAAAAGTGTTGAAACAACCAAAATAAAATTATATATAGGAGTATTAATAAGGTACTGGTTTTATTTTACTCTCAGTTAAATTCTGAATGTTTGCTTTAACTGGTGTGAAAACCAAAAAGGTGAGTGTTGTAACTGAGAGCACTGGAAGAAATGATAGTTCTGATGCTGTGAATTTACATTATGGGCTTTAATATTCAGTCGGGATTGTCTTGGTCCATGGCTGCTTTGGTGAATTGTCCATGGGACAGGTCATACAACCATAAATGGTCTGGGTTGAAAGGGAACTTAAAGCCATGGGCAGGGACACTTTCCACTATTCCAAGGTGCTCCAAGCCCTGTCCAGCCTGGCCCTGGACACTTCCAGGGCTTGAAAATTCCACAGGGATGAAAGAGGAAGGAACAAGCAGAATGTGTGCTGGAAAACGGAATAAATGCCCTGGACTTGTCTGCAAGGATGTGCGGCTGTCACATGCAGTACAACAGTGGTGACACTCAGGTGTTAGGGCAAGGTCTGGCAAACAGGAACACATTTGGCACAGTCTCGTGTTTAATTGAAAAACCTCCATTTAATGCAGCCTGGGGTTTGATTTAATAAACAAGCCAATGTTACAGACATTTAAATGGATGTTGTGCCAGAAGGACAAATGTGATGGCATCAAGGCATGAGCTCCAAAGCAGGTGGTGTAATAATTTGCTGCATTGAGTGTAAAATGAAGCATAACTTACTGTGTGACCTCTTTATAGTGAGGGTCTGAGGTGTTAACAAACCAAGAAAAGAAGGTTTTTTTAATTGGAAAAGGTACTTTGCTTAGCAGCTTCATATTTAACATCTTGTGCTTTTAAATAATAGATTGAAGTCAAAGCTCAGCTGAAGTTTCAGTAGACTTTTTTTTTTATGTGCATGTGTTCTCTCCCATAGGAGCAATGACCATCTGGGTAAAGATGTTATATTTTAGAAAAAACACCTTTTGTGTCCCATGTCTGTATTTAAAGAATGTCTGTTTAGCATTGGGTTTGAGAAATAAATACTACAGGGAATTTTTTCAGCACAACTTATCAAACTTTATGGCTTCACAGGAAGAAATAGAAGCTTCATTTTCAGTACTTCTTTAGGATGCTGTTTATTTGATGAAACTATTATGCCATAAAAAGTGAAAGATTTGTGGAAGGATGATGGTCTCTGGCAATGTTTATGCACAAAAATCACTTCCTTTCTTGGAATCAGAAATGTTCTTATTTAGAGCATGACACACAAAGAGTAGAAAAGCCAGGAGTTAAACCACAGCACAGTGTTAGCTAAAGGCACTGTTGGGAGAACATGGGAAGGGAATGTTATTGTGGGCCTGAGGGATTCTGAGTCTTTTTCCAATGTCCTTTCCCCTGTTTGTTCCACACAAATCACCAGCACACAGGCATTCTTTGGGAGGAAGAATGTACAACAAGGGATGTCAGGTTGGCTCTCAGAATTCCCTCATTTCAGACAGGAGGAGGTTGTCTGATAATGGGAATATACTCCTGGAGTTTGGAGAATGTATTATAAATCTGGTGTACAAACCCTCATGTTCTTGATCAACTAATGCAAACACTTTTCCCAAGGTGATTTACATCTCACTGCAAGTTCCCAGTATTTTGTTCAGAAGTAGAAATGTGGAACTCAGTAGGCAAATGTGGATATGTTCATTTGTTGAAGAAAGGCAAGTGAAGAGTTGTGTGTAATGATCAATGAAACTGATTTTGTGATAGAAATATTTTGTAATAGAAGGGTTTTGGCTTTGTGCAGGGGTCTGCAGCTCTGTGCTGCCTGTACTGAAAATGAATAATGTAGATCAATTTTCAAAAATAATGGAAATCTCAAGAGGTTGTCAGGTTTCTGGTCTGGGATTTTTTTTGGCCAGGATGACTACTACAAACAGCCACTTAGGGGTTTAAATTATGCTGTCTTTGCAAACTGATATTGTAAATATCTTACAATGAGGTACTTTCCCATTCCTAGTCTAAGCTATCTGTAACTAAGGGTATGTCTGTATTTTTCTGTATTTTCTCCCACTGATGAATATTTAGAAGTTAATTAATAAATCAAATTCACTGTGATGCTACCCTGAGTGTCAGCAGGAGCAGTTTGTGCCAAAGGCCCTTCTGGATGAAGTATTTCTGGGTGGTGGGACTGAGGAGGGCAGTTCTGCCAAAGCCCTGGCACCTCTCAGGATTCTCCTAAGAATTGAGATGATTCAGATAAATATCAGAAGGGATTTGCTGGCTCCTGGAATTAGACAATTGTGTGGTGCAGGGTTTTCTTTTGATATCAGTATGATGTTAAAGAGGCTCACTACCTTGCAAGCTGGAACCACCAGTAAACCAGCTGAATTCAAACAGTGTGATGGTTTTCTATTTACATACAGTGAAAAACAGGAAACTTGGAGAGCCTGGGGAAGAGACCTGCTGGGTGCAAAGGATGGCATTTGATTTTTTATTATTTTAATTGCTTAACAGTGCTAAGGGAGAATATAACTAAAGTCCCTGGAGAAGTCTTCAAAGGAAGAAAGATAAATATTGAAAAAAGTTATTTATAGCCTTTAGTGTTCCATCCATGTAAATGAAAATTTAAATACAGGGGCTGATCACATCTGCTGAGGTTTCCCCCTCACAGAAGCAATGCTGAAGAGTCAAACACACCTGCCCAGAGGGTGGTGGAAGGGCAGGGCTTTGTGGTGCCTCCTTCCAAGTGCACATCCTGATCCTGTGTTCCCATGGCTGGGCTCCTCCAGGCTGGCCTGGAGTCCTCCATGGGCCTTTGAAATGTGCCAGCACGGGGTGCTGCATTTGTGTTTTGGTTTGGGATGATGTTTTCTACCCCATGGCATAGCTGCAGTCTGATACAGTGTCTAAGGCCTGCCAGAGGCAGGGTAAGGATTTTCTTTGAGCTGCTTGATATTTTCCCTTCTCTCTGGCTTTGCAGCCTCCTGTGCTGATACTCTGACTGCAGTTAATCACTCCCTGATGGAGTTTACTAAAAAATAACCTGATTAGTCTAAAAGAGTTTAATATTTTTTTCCTTAGATTATTTTGAGAAACAGCTGTGCCATTGCACTTAGGTTGAAAGGGACTTTAGGATCCATATTGGGGGTAGTTGTGCACAGCAATAGATAAGAGGAATAACTTCTTGACTTAGCTGTAGTCAGAGAAGATAATCTGATCCACTCTGTAGGCTTAGAGATCATTATCTAGTGGATGAAAGAGACTCTCCCCTAAATATTAACGTTTAAAACACATCTGATGGATAAAATTCAGGTTAAAGATCATGAAAAAGAAAAACAGTTTTTATTGACAAGACTGGTATTAAACATGCCAGAGGAGGTGCTTTGTATCCCATCCCAACTCTAAAAATATCTAAAATGGGCTCATTTAGAGTGATTCCTTTGTCAGCTGTGGTTGTTCTGAGTGCACTCAGTGGTTTCAGGGGTTCCTCTGGGCAGTTTGTCAGGGCAGGGTGGTGTTTCCTGACTGCCTGGAGCTTGGTTAGAATCTGCAACATGATCATTTGAGGATGTTGAATATGAACCTGGTAAATGACTGTGTTTCATTTCAATTTTGTCATAAATGAGAAGGGAAATCTGAAGCAATGCATTTCTAATACACAAATATAATGGATGGTGTGTTGTGTGTTATAGCTGTGCTGCCCATTCCTCCTTGATGATATGAAAACTGATCAGATAAAAAAACTCTGAAAACTAGAAGTTTTCTCTCTCTCCATTTCTGTGCCACTGCTAAGCCTCACAAAAGCCCTCTCCTGGTTTCCATAGAAATGGCCCTTCTGCTGATTTGAGGTAAAGGTTCACTTCCCTTTTTTCTTGTGTATCTAAAGTCTGGGTTTCCTGAGAGATTATTTTATCTTCTATATCCTTCATGTATAGAAGGACAACCCAGGTAGAGAGGCTGGTGAACTCGGAAAACTTCCTCAGGAAAAGAAATCTGGATTTATTTGACTGAAGAGCAGAGAAAAAGGCATGTGTGTGTCACATGTGCATGTCTGTGAATCTGAACAGAGCCAGCTCTGTGTGTGCATGTTCCACAACGTGCTCTGGCTCCTAAAATGTCCATGTGATCCCACTGGAACATCAACAAGCAGATTTAGGAGATCCTGAGTTAAAGCCACACAGATGTAGTCTCAATTTCTCATGGGGCTGAGTTTTATAACTATTTATACACACAAGATTTTTCTCTTTACAGTTTGTTTGCATTAGAATACACCCATTTCTTTTGAACCGTATGATAGGAGATGACTAGAAAATATATTGGGGAACCACCCACAAAATGTTTACAGTGAGTAAGGTCTTAATCTGTGTTAGGAGTTCTCCCTAGTTTAGTTTGAGACATTTATGTCTACAAAGATATAATTCAGAATTTAGTTCTGATGAGTGTTATTCTTGTAACTTCCAACAGAAATGCTTTCATGGAGTTACTCTAAAAGAGTTATTTTAAAAAAAACGGGGAATAGTGAGGCATATCCTCAAATCTGTTATCTAGTGTTTTGAATCCAGATGATGAGAGCTTTGGCAAGTTCTGTCCATGGTGTTCAATGCATTATCAATGCTCATTGACACAGAGAAAAGCAGAATTTATTCTGCTGTTTCTGAGAGCAGGAGTTTGATGTTGCTGAAATAAGTGACGTGTGATTTTCATAATGCTGTTTTCTGTTTGTGTTCTGCTTTTTTCCCTTTTTATTACCTTTGCTCCCCTTGACATTTTCAGGAATATTAAATTTTCCCAAGAGAGCTGTTCACTTGTATACTAGCAAAAAGGTCATATTAAGAAATTCCAAAGAATAGTACTACTGAAGGGCTTGGGGGATTTTTTTAGTGCTTTGGGTTTTCTTTCTACTTTTTCCAGACTCATCACTTGTCTTTCAGATACCATTGCTACCTTCTCACCTGCCAACATGGAGCAGTAATTAAAGCCAACCCCACTGTGATCATGTCCTTAATTTGTCCTCTTTCAGGGGTGCCCATGAAATGAACATTTCTTTTGTGATTGCTCAGCTGCAGGTGACAGCTTCAAAATACTCTCTCAGCTACTTTGGGAGGGTTGTTGCCTTCAGCCCCAGAGAAGTGTCAGGGATGAAATCAGTGGCCTGAGACTGCTCCTGTTTCATTTCAAATGTTTAAAGATGCCAAGCAAATTCTTTATTTGCTTTTTGGTGGTTTGCTCGTAGTAACACTTCTGTTTCCATTCCATTTGTGCTTGGATTTTTGAGCAGTAATATGTGCAGTCCTAGAAGACTGAGGTGATACTTATCTTCCAAATTATCTGGCATTTCCTAATGTACATGACAAATTGCTGCATTTCTTACAGTTGAACAAGACTTGGCAGGTTTGGTATATTCTGTATCTGTAGCTATTGCTTGAATACAATTCCACAGGGCAGAGATGTTCTGTGTTATTTAATTAAATGCAATATGCTGGTATAGCAACATTATTATGTTCCTTGAGCATTTAGAAGTGTTTTAAATGGTTTTGCTGTTTTCAAAAAGTAACATTCTTTTCAGTCCATTTAAGTGTAAATATTTATTAACATCTACGGTTTCCTCTAATTATATAAATGGAACAAACCAAACACACCCAGATTCTTGTATTTTCTGCAATAGGACTCTATTTTATAATCAGTTCTCTTCGTTTTCTGTGTATATGTATGATCAGACTAGAACTACCTGTAGTGAATCTTCAGCTGTATCATTCCTTGTGTCAGTGTCTGAAGCAAATTACCTGCTAGCAAAGATACTGAGAGATGAATCTTAGCAGCACAAAGTCCCTGAGATTTCTGCAATAATTAAAATGTTTTGGTTATAGGCTCAGATTTCCTGCTTACAAATCAGCACTCTGAAGGCAGAGAAATGAAAATGGTCCCTTGAAAAATTGAGTTTCCAAGGTGGGGGGTGGCAGTGGTGGAGAAATCCATTCTTCCTTTTTCTTTTTTCCTGTTTTGTTTTTTTTTCCCCCCTCTGTTCATTCTGAAACTATGACTTGATGAATGTCATTAGGCTGTAATCCATTTATTCCATGTGGTGGTGGTGGGAAGAGAGAATTGGACAGTTCATTTGGACTGAGTGAACCCGAGTCGCTCTGAGCTGAGCCCCCGCTGCCATCAAACTGAGAGATTTTCTTCTTGATCATCTTCCTCTCTTTTGCTCGGCGATTCTGGAACCAGATTTTCACCTGGGGTATTAGAAATGATACCTGATTAATTCAAAGTGCTGCTCAACCTTTTACAGTCATTATAGCAATGGAAATGGAGGTAAGTTCAAAAATGCTATTTAAAAAACCCCAAACTCAAAGCAAGCAAACAAAAAGCCATGAGAAGAAAAAGCCCCAAAGCTAAAACCAAACAAAAAAACCCTCCACAAACCAAAGTACTGAATCCGTGCAGTGAAAAGTTTTTGCATTATTCTGTACTAATTTTTGGCATAATCATCAATGGAAAATTGATTGTTTCTTTCTTGATTTCCTTTTTTCTTGGGCCTGGTGTAAAATGCACACACTGTGTTATATTTAGTTCATAAATCAATGAACTCATTGAGACTCAGAGGCCACAGAGTTAATCCTTTCAGATTTGCCAGTGTCATAATTTAGCAAGATGCAATTATGGATTAATTGTAAAGATTTCTTTATTACCTGTGTTACAGATTAATTCAAAGCCAAGTAGTGAGGGTTCTTTTTCTTCATTTATGTTGTGACTGATTTTTCTGTTTCTGTGCACACATTCTTATGTATTTAAGAGTTTTGATTGTTTTTATTACTGGAATATATATATAAACATATATTTTACAAATACATGTGTACTGTTGTATGTATAAATTGCTTACAGACAGTCAATTTCCCAGGCTTGTTGTGCAGGTGGAAGAGTTATCTGTTTAAAATCTACTTTAAGTATCTCTATTTTCCTTCCTTATGTAAAAGTGCAAATGAGGAGGAACTTCTGTTTGCATTTTTCTTCTTGCTAACTGTGTTCTTAATTCACAGTATTCATTATAGCCTTTAAGGTGTGTTGAATACAATATGATATAGAAAGTTGTACCCTTGCTTTGCATTAAAAACCTCAGTGTTTTATATTTATTTTTTATATACCTTGCTGGTATTGGCATGAAGAAGCATTTAGCTTTGTCTGCCCTGTGGAAATGCAGATCAATTATGTATTTTGTCTACATTATACCTGAAGGAACTTTACCAGTTAGAAATGGGGTGGCATTAGGAGCAGCAGCTCTGTAAAAGGAGACTGCTGATTTTCTGCAGGATCACTGGTGATTCCAGGTATGTCTGTGTTCTAAATCAGCCAGCTTGCATAACATTCAGATGGAGGTTGCAAATCTCTCATAATTGCAGTTCTCTGAAAAGTTTCCAGTGCAGCTCTATCCTGCTGTGTGACAAACTTTAGTCCATCCATGATAAACTTGTTTTTTGTTGTTCCTGCCTGGGAGCACTCACAGTCTGTGCAGTTCACTCTCTGCTATTTGGGTCTGGGAATGAACATCACTGCACTAAAATATGTTTATGAAATTCCAGTGCTTTATCCTAAAATACCACTGATTGTCTCTGCATTTCTATGCTCCCAGCCTCCATTGGTCCCTCTCTATTCCATGTTCTTCCCCAGACTGAGTGCAGAATCAGAGAAGGCCACTAAAAGAGAAACATTTTAAGAGACCTCAGTGTGTATATTTAGAAAGAACAAAAGCTTGTAAAATTCTAAAAAGAAAGATCTCTAGTTTATATTTACCTCGGGGCAATAATCTGGTTTTTAAATGAGATGACTAATTCAGCATCACCAAATCTGCCCTTGTCCTCCAGCTGTAGCAGAACCATTGCAGTTCTGGAGGCTTGGACCCTGCAGTTATTATATCCACACACTGCAGAGCTGTGCTCGGGAAAGGTGCTCTCCAACACAGGGATTTTAGGGAATTCATCCTGAATTCCTCTAGTGGCTGTATGAACACAGCAAACCTGGCTGTGCTCTGCTCAGGGAGCCTGGCTTTACCCAGGACAGAGATTAAATGTTTGTTAGATATGAGTGAAGGCAGAGCTGCTCTCCAAGGGAGCAAGGATCCATGTATGCACTTGAACATTCCCTGGATGGAGAGTCTTGGCTACACATATGGGTGGCAAAAAGATCCTGACTTGAAAATCCAAGGCTGTAAAACCCCCCTGAATATGCTGAAATCTGACAGAGGAAGAATGTGGCCTGTGGAAATCGTGGCAATATTTTTGTAACAAAAAACCACCCCAGATATCCCATTGGATTGAGTTTTAACTGTCCTGCTGGAATATATTATGTAACTATTCCAGCTGAAATGTATCAAATGCTTTGGATTTTTTGCTGGCCATTATTTGGTGTGATTTCAAGAAGAAATAAAATTATGAATGTTGTAACCATTGGGACCATAGCTAAGATTCTGTTAAGATGAAGTGTTTAAATTCCAAGCTAGAAAGTAAGAATAACTTTTGAAACTATAAGTTAATTCCTAATGTCGAGTTCCATATAACTGGAGGGTTGTGTCAATGAGCCTGTTAATTACTGTGGGGTTGTGTAGTGGCTTCTCTGTGTTACATGCAGGGAGGCAGGAGGTGGCTGCTGCTGTGTCCCCTGGCAGGAGCATTGCCTGGGCACTGTGGGCACACCTGGGGGGCCACTGTGGGCACACCGGGGGGGGCACTGTGGGCACACCTGGGGGGCACTGTGGGCACACCTGGGAGGGCACTGTGGGCACACCTGGGGGAGCTCTCTGTACCTGTCTTTCGGAGAGTCCCAGGTTTGCTGCGAGCTCTGACTTCCTCCTGATTGTGATGTATCTGTTGCAGTGAAATTCCTTCTCTAATTCCAGTCTCTGGTGATCTGTGTAAACAACCCGGTACTTTTCTTTTGTTCTTGTTTTACCTGGTGAAGAAAGAAAGGAAGAATATTCATATATTGAGTTGGATTTTCCATAGCAGCTCACAAACATCTCAAGCATTTCACAGACATTAATTAAACTACAGAATATTTGTATGGGATTGTTTGGTGTGGTGCAGCGTGAAGTAGGAGTTTGGTTACCAGAACTGTCTTTCCCTCTCTGTAAACATGCATTTAAATGTGAAGCTCTTAAGTGATAAGCACCGTGAAGCATCTTAAATAATTGATAGCAGTACATAATTGGTGCTGGCTATATTAATCTCAAAGGGGTTTCATTTCAGTGCTCAGTGAAGTGACTTCTGTGTCTATGAGATCATAAATACCCAGGATTTCAAGACTGAGCTTCAGTCACAATTTGTGCAGTTGTACCGCGGCCTAATTCTTTATCTGAGTTTCTAAAGATTGTTTCTCTAGCACAAAGGTATGTCCTCCTAGAAATGCTTTTCCTTTCTTCCATGGCCATAGATAAACTTAGCAGTTCAATAATAATTTCATTTACTTTTTCAAAAAGGCCCAGTCTTGCAAGGTGCTGCGTGCCTGTAGGATATTCCTGAGGGTAGTCTGTGCTGGGCTTCCCTTTAGAGTTGGAGGTACTTGGCAATTTGTAAGATGAGGCAATAAAATCTTGTAAAAGGATTTCAGGATCATCCTCTCTTTAATGTATAAAAGAAATAATCTTCAATATATTGGATAAATACTGTTAAGAGAAGCATTACTAAATGTTTAGAATATATCTCTCATTTATTATAATTTTTAAGCAATTCTTCATCTAATAATAATCCAGAGAGCTCGGTTTGCAATTTATTTGTTCTCCTTTGCACTTTCAACAGCCAACTAGATAGTTTTCCTTTTTGCTTCTGATCTTCCCAGGTTTTTTTTGATGTGAGTTTTCTGGGACAAACTGTAGGACAAAGACTCCTTTAAAGTGGTTCCCTAAAATCCATTGAGGTGTTAAGATGAAGCACACGCCACACAAAGGAGCGACAAGGAGATCTTATCAAGAACCCCTTTCACATTCAGAAACACAAACCAATTGGTTTGGAATTTACAAGCCCTAAACAAATGTCAGACGCTTTCATCTTAGCAGAGGAAAAAGGGACAGAAATAGATGAAGGAATATTTTTTTCCCTCAGTTCTCTTTAATTTTGGACCGACACCTAGGACAGGCTGGGATATTTTTATCTGAAGGTAGACATAGCTGAAATATGCATAATTAGGGATATTTTCCCAAATCCTATGTCACTTCAACTTCCAGCACAGAAGATTTTCCTGCCTAAATTTGCAGGAGTAAACCATCCAACTAAGTTTACTTTTTTCATGGTACAAATCGTTGGCTTTGAAATATTTGCCCTCAGTGATAGTTCTAATGCTAACAATAGTATAGATATTCAGGTTCCTTGTAAACTGAGGGCTTAGAGGGAATCTTTGAAAACAAGTTAAAATTCAACAAGGTTATTCCGGCCTCACTATAATCAGCAAATATAACCATGATTTGAGGGGGTGGAGAAAAGGAGTAGTTTTCCCCATTCCCCTTGGTCATAAAATTCACAGAGTATTTCTTCTGAAGACAATAAAGCTGGGAGAAGGCCTCTTTATTTGCTGTGAAAATCATCACCCTTTCCGGCAATATAACTCCTGAAGAAAAGAGGGAGAAGGAAGAGACAAGACTGCATATCAAAGCAAAGTGAAGTGTTAAAAGGGTCTGTTGCCTCAATATGACAGATAGGCCTCAAAACCTCAGACAATGTAGGCCAGTGGAAAATAGATGTCACAACTAATTTACAAAGAAAAATAAATTAGCATTAAAGCAGAGGCCTGGCCTTTTTTCCTGCTTTTCTGGTTTGCTTTCTGGCCATGTTTCTGCTGTTCTGTAATCTGAATTACTTGTACATCACTGCTTGTTTAAACAAAGACATAAAATGTGTTGGCTATAGTTAAAAAATCCTGTGGCTGAGCTTGTAACATATGAAAATCATGCTGATCTTTTGTTTAGTCCTGTTAAAGTCCCTTCTCCTTGTGAGAAGGGTCACTCCCAGATGAAGTTTCATGTGAAGTTTTAAAACCTTTTTCTAGGACCTTTAGATACCTTTTCGATAAATTTTACACTTTGAAGGTTCTCTTGCTCTCAGAAAATACACATCTTACCCTGTTGATTACACAGGGTTTAGAAAATAATCGAAACTTCTGCTCCAGCATAACTGAAGTTGATGGCAGATTTTATCACAGATTTCCAGTAAAACCAGCATCAGACTGTCAGGAATTCCTTAGATCTTCTTTTCCTCACTTGGAGGGCCTGACTGGGAAAATCTCTTTACCAAACCCACTTTCCATGTTTGGTTTTTTAAAATTTCTTATTCCCTTATAGATTTGCAATATTTGTGTGTTTGAAGTGAAACAATGGTTGGTTCTGAATACACAGTTTTACAGTCTTTTAGTCAGAGGATGTATAATTTCAAATCACCTTTTATCTGTTGAAAGGACAGAGTGCTTCTGTCTTTGTGATCTTGTTTCATCCTGAAGAATGACTTGATCAGGTAAATTTTCATTTCACTTTACCTGCAGTTGATTTTTTTTTTTGTATCAAATGCTAAATAAGAATATTGAATCAGAATGTAGTGTATTTAATAGAGTCTAAACAGAGAAGAAACAATTCCCACTGACATCTCCTCACTCAAAATAATTCCTGCTGTCTTTAGGACAGTATTTAGGAGGTTCCCTCATCAATGAGATGTGTTTTGGTTTCTGTTACCCCGTTCTGCTCATGTACATTGATGTGTGTACACAATGGTGGGGTTAAGGACATCCACACTTTTATGCATAGAAATGGATTTGTAGAGTTTAGGGCTGTAATTCTGGGATTTTAAGGCAATGAACTTTATTAAGCAGTGATAACATTGAAGGAGAGGAACCAGTAGCTGCTTTGATAACCCAAATAATATTATGGGAATAAGCAAAAAAAACAAGTGTGTTTCAAAGAGGGGTTATAATGGCATCAAGTCAGTTTTCTTCTAGAGAAAACATTGATAAGGTGATACAACAGAGCAGTTATGTACATAATTTTAGCCTTGTAATTTATTTGAATTTTCTTCCATTTATCACAATTTTTCCTGTGTCAGGATAAAAATTTTCTGTTTTTTTAAAAAAAAACACCAATGAAAAGCCAAATCTCTTTGGTACTTTTCTTGTTTTGCACAATTACCACATTTGTGCTTTACTCTCACGATGTCTTTTTTTAAGGTGGGTTGATGCCCTGAGCTCACTTCTGTGAAGTCCTTGGCTGTTTTTAACACTTCAAAGGATTGGGTTCTAGGAATGCACAGCCTCAGGTCATGCTGTTGATGGGCTCTGTTCCACCTGTCCCGAATGGTTCATAAAGTATTTCAGAATGTGTGTAAATCCTGTGTAAGCACCTTTTAGACTAGAGATGCATTTAGGCCCAAAACTGTGTCTCTGAATTGCAAATATATTTTATAAATTTGGACAAGTGAATGAGAAACCTTTCCAAGACTGTTCAATAAGTGTAAAGCAAGGATTTAGCTTTTCAAGTGTGTTAAACTTTAAGAATGTTACTCTTCAAGAATGCCACACATTGAAAATTCAATACCAACATGACACAGCCAGGGCTGCCTCATTGACATTCTGTAGTCTCAGCTGAATTTGATCTACACTCAAGTCTTGCATCACTTCTACACCTGGCAATCCCCAATGATGTTAATGAAGTTACTGGGATTTACATGAGTATACGGAAGGGGAAAGCAGAGTAACTGTGCCCGGCTTTGAAGGCCTTTGTAGAGGCTCCGAGTGACCCGAGAGCGCTGTGATATCCCGATGTTCACCAGGCCATTTATATTTAGTAACAGAGGCAAAACAACGTGTGTCTGCCTTGTAATTAACAAACAATTACCAGGCTAATTTTGCTCCTGAGTAATAACCACTTGAAGGAGGATTCTGTCTGAAGCAGCAGTGCAGATTTTCTGAGTCTTCTAAGATTGTGCTCCAATTCTACTTGCTCTGCTTTCTCTTGAGCATTTCTTTGATGCTCCCTAACACACACTTACTACTTTTAACCTTAACAACGGATTTAGCAAACCTTGCTACAGCCAGTTTCCACCTTGGGAATATACATGGAAAGGTTCATCTGGCAGGCAGCTCGTGGCAAGAGCAGACACATCAGTCAGTGAGTGGCACTTGCAGGAAAGAGGTTTCTAATTGTGTAATTGTGGAAGCTGAAAAATTCTGGCATGTAAGGAAAGTAAAACTGATGTGAAATTAAATGAAAAGGAAGCTTAACCAAGGAATTATGTGATCTGCAAACAAAATAGTCTGTGCTGATTGTTTGAGTCAGATTGCTTCTCTAGGAATATTTGTGCTCATCTAATAAATCTGGGCAGAAAAATATGAGACATGGGAAAATTGCAGAAAATTGCATAATCACTGCAGTTAGATCAGAGCACATAGTTTTCTTTATAATTATTGAGAAGTCTGTAAGGATTAAAAAGATCAGCCTGGGTCTATATTGATATCTCCCCTGCAGCACAAAACAACTATGCAGTGTTTCTGTCTGTAACTGTTAAATGTTGCTGCATTGCTCTGTAACATGATTTTCATGATCATCATGCTTATCACACAAATGCTTTACAGAATGTTCCAATAGGGATTCCTGGAGCTGAGCTCCAGCCATGTCTGACCACATCAACCATTCCACTCCAGCAACCACATAAAGCCTTTATGGGAGAAAGTGAAAGTAGCACAAATTTAGTTAAAACTGCATTAAACAGCAGTAGGTTAAATAAATGTCATAAATGACCCATCCAACCCATGTGCTTCAACTAAAGTTAATTATTTCTAAGCTCAGCGATAGCAAAAGATGCTTTCTGAGGTTGCAAGTTGAATTTGCACTCACCAGCAGTGTTGGTTGGCACCGTTTTCCTCATCCACTCGTAGGAGCTGTGCCTTTGGCCATTGGGAGAGATCTGCTGGGCATGAAGTGTCTCTACAGGAGGTAAGGGAGCAGCAGCAGCAGCGGGGTGCAGGGAGCTGTAGTCAGCAGAGCTGTAGGAGCCCTGGCCAGGGGACGAGGCGTTGATGTGGGCAGCGGGCGCGGCGCTGGACGGGCCTGGGCCGTAGGCGCTCCAGTCCTCGCGCTGGGGGCCGTAGTGGGAGCCCCACTGCCCGTGGCTGTCCAGGCCTGGCACGGGGTGGTAGCCCAGGTACTCGGGGTAGGCTGGGGCAGACACGAAGTTCTGCACGGGCAGGTTGTTGTTGGCCCTGGTAGATCCTGGGTACATGCTGGGCTCCTTCTCCAACAGCGAGCTCACGTACATGGTTGTCCCAGATTGTAAACACGGCGTCACAACATCTTGTTCCTCAGTGTGTCTTCTTTTACTGCTCGAAAATATTTGTGTTTTCTCTAATAATGTCACTCTGCTTGGAATCTTCTACTTCATCCTCTTTTATTATCAACTGTGTTACCAGGTGCTGGTGGTAATGGTTTACCAAGATCTTGTCTGACGTCAGCCCAACTGCCTGCCTCATAATTACATTTACATTCAAATGAAGGGCTGACCAACCCCACCTTGCTGCTGGTTCTGGTGCTTTCTCTTTCAGAGAACTTTTATCTATCCTATTATCGTGCCCTGATATTCAACAGTGATCCCAGTTCTGTAAGATGATGCAACAGTTGCTTGGATTTGTATCTTAAATAGTTAAGTAAATAGAGCTTTTAAAAAGAAATTAGAGTGATAACTTTAATAGCAATGTTTAACTTTCTTGTCTGAGACCTTTATTTTGTCAGGTAATATCAATCAGCAAAAAAAATCTGTTACTCTCTTAATTCCTCATATTACTTTAAAATTCTCCTTTTTAGTCTTTAACGGATACAGTCAATTTGAATAATTGTAATTCAGTAACTTCAGAATATAGAGTACCTTGTAAACAGCATGTCTTGAGTACAACCATCTCAAAAATGTTCCTCTCATTGTTGATGTTTGTAAGAGGTTTTCCAGAATGGGAGAGTTTAAAGCTCTGACTGTAAGACACATGTTCACACTCTCCCTATAGAGAGTGATTTAAGAGATCCCTTCATCTGGTGGCTGTTCCAAACTGATAAATTTTAAAAAGCAGACAATAAATCTTCCTAACAAAGATGGTGCCAGAAGTACAAAGAAAATGACAGTAAAAAGTAGTGAAAAAAGTCTTTGATTAGGCCCAGGAATATTGTTGACTTCTGTTTCAAGCCAACCTTTATCTGCCTGAAAGGAGGCTGGTTCCTTCCTCTGAGGCTGCTGGCTATAGTCTGCTTTCCTTGGCAGCTTGGGCCGGGGAAATCAGCAGGGAGAGACATCTGGGTTGTTAAGTTTGTGGATCAGAAGTGCCCTGATGCTGCTCTGAGACACACGGGTCCTCCCTGGGTCAATGTTCGTGTCCCTCTGAGAAAAATGATTCTGAAAGTGGCTTTATATCCTGTTACTAACAGCTTGTTATTAACAGGAGAACTAAACCACACCCTAGGACTTTAGAATTGCCTCTCTGGGTTGTGTAGCTGCAATTTGTGGAATGAATTCGCTGTATTTTTATTTTGGATGGGTTTCTTTGCAATGAGCTATTTGTAAGGGCTATGCTTGCAAAAGAGGTGCAAATTACAATGAGTTGTTTCCCTTTACAGAGGTGTGGGTTTTCATTCAGTACCCTTTGTATTTTGACACTGCTGGTATTCACACATCCCTTCTAATTCCAGCACTAAAGGATTCTAAGTGTGTACTTACAGACAGGAAAGATGTTCCTCTTCCCTTTAGGACTGGGCTTTTTGGAGAAAGAATTTGTACTGAGAAGTGCAGCAAAATTTTTGTAATTAATTTTGGTATATTTACAGAGTTCTACATTGAGCATTGGGATTCTCAGAATGTTGAGGCAAGTTGTGTGGGATAGGGCATGGAAAAAATAAGATATTCTGTAATTGGTGTACCCTTATAAAAATAGACATTAAAAATGAATGGAAAGAGACTCTTATTCCCTTTATCTTGAAAGACACGGAATTATAACACAATTTTTGAGAGCCCACAGACTTTTTAGTACTGAATATCATCCAAATTAAAAAATATGTATTTCCTTTATCCTTGGAGTATTTGTCCTGTTTCTGAGCATTATGCCCAGTTAAATCCCCCTGTATTGCTGAGTGTTGTGCTGGGCTCTCAGTCCCAGGCAGATCCAGAGGAGGGGAAGGTTTTGGCTCCACTGCCGGGGTATCCATGAACATTGGCTGCTCAGAGATGTCAGCTCAGCCCCATTGTTTGACTTCCCACAAAAACACCATTTCCACATCCCTGGGAATGATGTCATTTCATACTCTGCTATGATGATGGGAACATTTTTAATCCCCGGGGTTCCTCATGCTTTATGGGATGTCTCTGCACATACCCCCCACAATTTCAGTATCACTTAATCCTATTTTTTTGTATCTCAGAGCGTTATCCTTTTTTCTCTGTTCTTCTTTTATCTTTTGTTTATGCTCCTCCTTTCCCTTTCTTGTTTTGCCTGTTCCATTATCTGAATTTTCTTCAGATCTATTTCGATTCTTTCCAGAACATAATTAGATCAAGATACTCCGATGGCAATTTGCTACACTGATTTGATATCAGCTAACAATAGTAAGCTTTGAATAAGGCATTTTGTTTAAAAAGATTTACATAGCAGGATAAGATTGCCGGGGAGGACTGCAGATTTTTAACACCAAAGTGAGAATAAGATAACTAAAATGGCAATGTTCAAATGATCTGCACCCTGGGTCCGATATCTCCTGTTTTGTGTGACAGAACAGGGTGGAGATATTAAAAAATGAGCTATACCTTTGCATGTTGTCTTGTAGTTTGAGGCTACCAAAATTTTGGGGTAGCTCTCTGTTTTCTGAGAGCTAATTGTCTGTTAATCTGAGTCTGCCTTCCCAAGGATCATTTCTTGGCCATGCTCAGCCCTGTCCTGCCCAGGCCCAGCATCTGCAGCTTCAGAGCCAGAGAACCACTGAACCTCCACTGCAGTAACTGAGGCTGCAGTTCCATGCACCTTTCTGGTGGCCATAGCTTTCAGGGAATACAAAAAAGAAGGGAAAAGTGAACTTTCATTGCCTTGGGCTGTGGAGGGCATGGCAGTGGACGGAGGAAGGGTAGAGGAAGGTGCTGCCTGTGTAAAGTGCTGGTGGAACATGGGCCCTCTCTGGATTCTCTAGGGTGGTGGGGAAGTGCAAACAGTTGTGAGGCACTGGGCTGGACATCCAGAAACCTCAGCCATGTGGAGTCTTGTCTTTGCACCCTTTTCTGCAGTGGGTGATAAAGGCAGAACCAGACAGATCTGTGTGGCACCAGCAGTGCTGTGCTCCTTGGCAGAATTCAGACAGATGGGTTGCCAGGAAAACTCAACTCCAAGGTTGTTTTTTTTCTTCACCTGTTCAAGTGCCATGTGTAATTTATCTACTAAACCCGTGGCCATGGGAATTGTCTCAGTGGTTGTTAAAGTGAAGTTTTATGTGTGTTAAATCAAATGTACTTTGAGGTCTTTGGGGAAGAAAATCTTCTAGTTTTCTAACAAGTGGTTGATGAAAAACTATCAATAATAACAAGTGTGGTGCTCACCACTGGATCTCTAAAGGGTTTGTTTGTACAGGCAGTGGAGATGGTGCACTATTGTATATGAGCTATTCTAGAGAGCAATTCCACCCCAGTAATAATAACACAATCACAAACGTGCAATTAAGTGTTTTAATGACAGCTATTAAAACTGCAATTTCAGGCTACTGGTACTTTAAAACTTGCCTGTAGAACGATAACTTACATTAAAGGTGTTTACAACTCTGATAGTTTTTATTAGGAACCCTTACTCATAAAATTACTCTTCCTTTTATATGGAGATAAGAAGACAATAATCTGTTTGTCTTTGAAGCATGAAAATGATGTGAGATCTCTCTTGTTTTGGAGAATCAAAAAGCAGGTGAGCTGAATGTGCCCCTTTGTGGCTCAGGTGATAGGAAGAGACAGTTTGTTTTCTCCAGATGACCACTCCAGTAACACTGCAGGCTCAGGAATGCCCCTCAGCCCATGCTGCATGCTTGGAATTTCATGCTCAGGACATTGTTAGGGAACTCTGTATTGCTGATTGTTCTAATGCAGTTTTTGGAGGTGTTACTGACCCTGCATTCCAGCTGGGTTTGCATGCACATTCATTCCTCCTAAAATTCTTAAGCAGCTGTAGGAATCTTGAGGAAAGGCCAGTCAGGACATGGTTTGCTGCCAGCTGAGGGCAATTCTGTTGGGAAAAAACCCAACTAGAGATGAAGGAAGGCAGATGGGTTTAAAATCTTAAAACACAGATAGAGGTGGCTTTTGCTTTTACTGAAGCTTCAACAAACACAAAGCTTCTGAAAAATTTATTTGCCCTTTTTAATTGGGCTTTTTTAATATACAGAACCCTGCTTAGGTTTCATTTTCAGGGCTTGAAATGCAAACATGTGCACATGGCAGATGTGGCACAGCCCAGAGAGCTGAATGAGCAATGCTGACGGAGCTGTTCTCACTTGCTGAACTGAATCTTCTGGGGAAAAGGAAGACGAGATATTTCACAATTTCAGTTCTGCCCTGTGTCTCTGATCCCTACTGGGGATTTGTTTTTCATAAGAGAGCAGCAGCAGAAATAAAGATGCCAGCTGTCTGTGAAGCCTTCCTCAGTGGTATTTGGTTTAATTTCATGCTCTGAAGTTTTGGTTGTTAACAAATCCTTTTGAAAAATGATGAAAAGTGCCTGGTAGAGAGCTGATTGTGTTTACTCTTCTGTCTACCCCACTTCTGTTTTTCTAACTGCTACTAATGACTTATCTTTAATTTCTAAAAGTTAAAATGTGTTTTATTAATATATTTAATGGATAAACTGCATCAGTTTTTCCAGGAAGGAATGGTCTGAAGCTAAAGGACGGTCTTACTATTCTAAAATCGGAATGATTTAACTTCTGCTTCAAAATCAATACCGACAGAAATAAGAGCATTCCTTACTGCTCCACAAGCAGCTTGAATTCAGCAGGAGTTACCCCGCCTGTGTGTGAACCCCAGGCTAAATCAATTCTCCAGCAGAACCATAAAAATGAGCAGCAAATCCTCGATTGCCATCGATTTGGTCCCTTCCCGAGCAGCACTCGGGGTTCCCGGGGGCTGAGCCGATCCCTCCTGCCCGGTGCGGCCGCCTGGGGCTGCCGGCTGCTCCCCGGGAGTCCTGCAGGCGTTATTTGCCGCGAGGTTTCTTGCAGGAGGTAACAAAGGGATCGATTGCCTTCCCCCTTTCCCTGCCACCCGCAGCTTTCTGCTGCTGGCAGCCTGGCATTTGTACCCCGCACGTTTAACTCTGGGGTTATTGTCCGTGTCAGGTCTCTCCTGCCTTAGAGGGGCTCTTGTTGTGGCTTAGATGGCCAAGAGCATCCCGGGGTATCTTAATTAATCCTCTTCATTTATTGTGAGACATTTATGAACAGGGTTTTTTTTGGCTTTTTTTTTGTTTTTTTATAATTGAAAGAATTTGTGCTCTTTGGGTATGAACACAGCTGGCAAACATTTTAATGATAAAACCTCTGCCTATTTCTTTACCTGGTGAGTTTTGCACAGTATTGTGTCCAGCTAACATCCAGTGCCATCTGAAATGTGGCTGTGAGTCATTCTCAGGGATGTGGCATTTCAGTGCCCCTGGGCTGGCCCAGCAAACCAAACAAGGCAGATAAAGCACGAATCTGCTTTTTCATTTTTATGGCAACATCCACAATTAATGTATTTTTGAATCTCCTCCTTGGGTAGAAGGTGACACATCCTTGATTTTCTCTCCCATCTCCCTTAATGATTGCATAATCCCTAAGCAAGAATTGAAGATTTTATTTTAGAAATACCATCCTGAACTGTACATTTTGCTTAGTTGCAAGAAGATTTGGTAGAAGGTGCTGTTTGCTTGATTTTTTTGGTACCATCTAGATCACAATTCTAGCTGGGAAACAGGGTTTAAAGTTTAGTGAATTCCTCTGAAAACTGGATATTCCTTGATAGTTCTTTTAATCACAATTAGGATTAAGGGCTTAGATATTCCTGTGATGTAGCCTAAGGTATGCTTTTCTTCTTCAAGGCACTTCCCTAACAACCAATCAATCTTCACAGTGCTCTGCTTTAGTGGCCTGAGTTTTCAGATGTGATAAAAGTGATGAGTTATTTGATATGCCCAAAGTCAGGAAGAAAGTGAGTATTAGCCTGAGGATGGCACCAGTATTTCACAGCCCACAGTGCTGCACCCAAATAATTTCAGCTGATTTGTCTGCAATTTTCTGTCTCTCTTATTTTTATTTGGACAGAGTACAGAAAGTTGACAGCACTGCACAAGCTTCTTAGAGAAAAAAACCATTTCTTTTGGGGTTTGGTGGGCAACTGTTTGAAGGATTAGAGCTCATTGGAAATACTTAACTGGAGAGATTGTTGAGAATTCTTACAAGAAAAATCGAACTACTTAAAACAGACACTGGCATAACTAGGAGGTTAATAATCTCTAAGGTATTGCCCTGGTTTATAGATACTGCTTTTGGAGCAATAAATTTTAACCTTTGAACATGTGCTTCTGCAAATAAAATCCAGCCTTATTTTGTGTACTTAACAACTTCTGATTGGAAACACATAGCAACCTATGGCGAGCATGCTTTCAGCAAACTGGAGCAGAAATGAGGCAGATCTTCAAAGTGGTCACTTATCTTCCTCAATAACTCTTCTACATGTAAACAAGATAACCCAGGTTGTTCTGCCAGATCCCACTCTCTTTGAATGATGTTTAAATAATTTTAAAGAGAGAGAAGCTGTGTTCAGGCACATTTCTTAAAGTTCTTCCTTGAAGTACCTTTTTTCCTTTTAGAAATGTTAATGTGAAATTAAGCTGTGTCATGAAAATGTGATTAAAATAGGTAGCTGTGTACTTGATTCTGCAGAACCCTGGAGCCAGGCTTCTGATCACTTAGATAGAACTAGGTCTTAATTTATTGTCTATCAGTGCAAAAGGCAAAGTTTTCCTCTGCATTTTTACCTTTTGAAAGTCTAAATCTGGATTTTTAAATTGTTTTTTCACTAGTCTGCAAGCACAATTCCATTTAATTGGCCAATGTGAGGATGCTTTTCCTGTTGAAGCTTCTCCAGTGTCTGTTAAGTTAAATATCTGTGTGTATGTGAATAAAATCTCCAACATTTCCCTCTGCCAGCACAATGGCTGTGCTGTGTGTTTCCAGTGGCTTCCTCTTTGGGGTAAATCCAATGGCTTTTTTTTGGGAGAGCAGTTTGGTTGCAATGCTCATTGATGAGGATGGGAAATCCCTTTTGTTGCCATGAGCTCTTTGTCATGTTCCTCTTTTCCTACCATGTGGAAATCAGTTGGAGACTTTCTGTTGCTGAACTTTGAGTTGCAGCTTCCTCCTCTCCCCTCTGTTACCTGTGTTGGCAGCAAATGGAGCAGCACCGTGACAGGGCTGAGAGGGAATTTTACAGTGCACCTTCTCCATTTCATCAAACTCACCTTTGTTTAGCACTGTCCTCCTTGCAAACAAAATGATAAATCAAATTACTGACTAGTGAAAGCTGCCAGCTCCCTGAACCATCCTGCTCTTCCCAAGCTCCTCTAATTTCTCTAAACTCTTTTACCATCAGTCTTCTTTTAAATTTGATATTGCAATTCAAGAAAACACTAACCGTGAAAATCTGCAGGTTCACTTGCTGCATACGCATTGCAAAATGGTTATGAAAAAAGGCATTTATTTTTAATGTTCTTTATATACAAAGTAATTTCACATCACCAACATTTTGATACTCTAATAGTACTATTTGTTATAATTAAAGAATAAACCCAAGAATGTAGTGCCTAAATGACTTAATGCTCCTAAGTCTTTCTTTGCAACAGTGACAGAGAGATTTCAGGGGACACCTTCATGGAAATTACTGAGGATAGGCATCCTAAATTTCTATACTGCTTTGGAGAACTGGGGGTATCAATTCCCAAATCATTCATGTGCTCTAAAAATTTTCCCTTTGCAGACAAAAGTTTTGCACATGCAATTGGGAATCATATTAGGGAAATAAGTATCCAGATTTTTCAATTATTCTTAAGTACTGACAGCCTACCTGAAAAATTTCTGCTTAGTGTGGAAGGGATCAGCCCTTCAGGAATTGAGACCCACATAAAAATGCTGAGAGCTTTATTTTAAGTGAAGTATTTTGTTTGCTTTTTCTTCTATTAATTTGGCTTCTCAATTTTTATTAGTGTCATGATAACTTCTAAAACTGGACCAGATTTAAAATTGGTTGAATGCAATTATTGCATCTTTATCTATGGGCTCTGCTGTGTCATGAAATGCAGTCACTTTTCAAAAAACACTTTTTAAAAGGATTTCTGCCCCGCTTTGTTCTTTGTTTTAGCATCCAAAATTAATCCAACATGAATTTTCTTTGTCCAAAAATGGACTCGGGCCAAGATTCACAATTCCAGAATCCTTTGAAAACATTTAAAGTAATGTTGAAGAGTGCCTGTTTATACCAGTGTATGGAGCATTGGAAATCATACCTGTCAAACCCCCAAAATTCCAAAAAGCTCATCCCTGACCTTTGCCCTTAACATGCAGTGAGTGCAACCATCTGGCTCCGGGCTTTCCACCAAGTGGGTCAGAACACATCAGCCAGGTTTGCATTTCTCAAGATGTGAATGTGTAAAGTCCATGAGTGGCATCAGGACATGGAAAGTGGAGATCAAAGGAGCAGGAATATTCCCTTTCCCTGGGGGCGAGGCACAGACACTGTGGCACAGCAGTGTGGGATTATTGCCTGGGGCAAGATTTTGTGCTTTTTTATTTGTGTGTCTGCAGTGAACAAGTTGCTGGGCTCTCCCTCCCCGTGCCTCCCCAGCCACTGTGGCATTCTCCTCTCGAGGGGCTCCTGTGGCCCTGAATTTTCCTGCTTTCCAGTGTTTGCAGTTTGTAGTCGAGGTTATCACGCAGCTTCATATAAACTATGTAGTTAGAACTTACCTATTTTGGTTACATATTTCTCCTCGCAGAGGAGAAATATGATTGATGGTGATGTTCACCATCCAGGTCAAAAAGGTGGCGACATGTGTAGCCAATTTCTTGCCTGTTGTATGTACAAAGGTAGATGTTGCCCTCACAGTTTTCTTGCTTGCAAGTGTTTGAAATCTTGCAGTGCTGTTTTCATGCAGCTTCAAGGAAACAATGGATATTTTTAGAAATTATCTTGTGTTTATATTTTTCTCCTCTGGGAGGAGAAACGTGATGGACGGTGATGTTCACCATCCAGGTCCAAGAGGTGGCAACCCGTGTAGCCAATCTCTTGAACTCTGTACAAATGTATATAAG
>JBBMKD010000194.1:17451840-17469210 GCA_037834095.1 Argya squamiceps
GAAGGAAGGAAGGAAGGAAGGAAGGAAGGAAGGAAGGAAGGAAGGAAGGAAGGAAGGAAGGAAGGAAGGAAATAAATCTATCTTTATTTGGGTGGGACAGGTGAGGATGTGAGCTGAAGGTGAGTAGTGGTCAGCTGAAAACACTGCAGCACTTGCTGAGGTGTGAAATGTTCTGTGGTGACTGGTCTGGCTTTGGATGTGGATCCCCAGGGTTGGATTTAAAGCTGTGCACTGCAGCTGTTTATCCCTGGAAGTGGCTCTGGATCACGTCTAGTCACTGTAATAAGTCAAGCTACCTCATTCAGGTTTGTTGTGTTTTCTTGTTCAGACAGCTAAGGGAACACTTCTGTCGCTGTTTTCTATAACCCAAAGGCAAAAAAAGAAATCAATATTTTGCTGAGAAATATTGGTCTGTTCAGTTATTTTTTTCCTAGAAACTAGAAAGGGAAAGAGAATAATGATTGGAAAGGAGGTAAAGTGAGAGGTGATAAAACCTGTGACTACCAGGTTGTGTTTTAAAAGAAAATCTCTGGTGAAGCCCAACAAAACCTCTTTAAGGTTTCTAGGACAGTCTCAGGGTGCTTCTCCTTGAGGCATTATTATTCCATTTTGTAGCTGAAGAATTCAAATACATGCAAAGCCCATGTAAATCTAAACCAGGTCTCTTAAGCCCCAGGCTGCCATCTGAGATGTTTGGCAGTTGCTTTTGCTGTCTTAGTTCTGGAATATCATTCCAGCACCAAATTATGTTCCATTAAACCAGTTTCAAGCCCTCTCAGATCTCTTGTGTTCTGACTGTGCAGAGATAATCCAGTTTTTCTCATAGGTTTGCCAAAATGTATGAAAAGATGAAACAGTCTGAAAACTAAACCAGCATTTCAGAATTACCCTCTGGCTTCAGTGTTCTTACCTGCCTGTGAATTGAGGTTTTTATTCTGGCTTGTTGTTAAACTAGGGGAGCAGATCTGCAGAGAGAAATTAGGCACTTCTGGGTCCTGTGCCAATTATCAAGTAAGTCCAAGTAGGAACAGGTCTGTAATGTCAGATGAAAAGCTGACAGGGCCAGTTACATCTGTCTGACTTATTCTTTACCTGTTGCCCACCTTCCTTTCCATATTCTTTTTTCCATGCAAATCTCTCTTCCCCTGAAGCCTGATTTTCTCTCTTCTTTCTCATCCTTGTCATCTCCTTTATTTCTGTATCCTTCCTATGTTAACAGTGCTTCACTTTGCCTTTCTTGTCTTCATTAGATATTGCATCTTTCCTTCCTGCTTTGAGCTTTGTCCTTTTGAGATATCCCTTCTAGGGAATTTTGGATTTTGGCAGAGGCAGAAAAAGAGCTTTTCCAGAACATCATTTCAGGTTTTTAGGTGGTGTACAGAGAAATTTGGGATAGAACAGTGTGTGTTCAGCTGTGCTTGTATGATGGAGTTGTTTAATTTGTATGAAAGGGTGGTGGTGGAAGTCTATTGGGTATTTTTTACTTAATCTTCCATTTTTAAAATACATTTCAGAGATGAAGGTTGTATGAACTGTAATTCATTTTGTTCTTGATATATTGGTGATGATGAAGAAGAACAAATATTGCAAAAGCTGTTGCCAAGTTTCCCCAATATATACAAAGAAATAGATCACATATTTTTTGTTTCACCTCTTCAAATACACTATCAAAAATATTCATCAGGAATTATCACTGAGCTAGGAAGTTTCAAGTAAATATCACTTGTTGTTTACAGAAGCAGGGCCATAATATTCAAATTCAGCATAATTAAGTCAAAATATGAATGCTTTAACAGCCAACAAAAAGACACATAGTGTATTTTTTATACCTGGCTGAAACAATTTTAATTTTCAACAATTAAATGCTGGCATTCGGCAGCAGATTGAGGAATATTTGCAAAATGGGTGTTTGCTTCTCCATTTCTGTAAGCTCAGTGTGTGCTGTGTGAGCCAGGTTTGAGCTGGATGGACAGTGCTACAGCTGGGTGGGTTCTGGACCATTCCTGCTCAGCAGAGCCCACAAAACAATAGTGCATCAGGCCTAATCATGGGACTGTGGTTTGATTTATCTTCTGGGAACAGAAGTGGAATTTGGAGGGGAGCAAATGGGGCAGGAGAAAGGAGTAGCACATATGTAGGAAGTCTTGAACAAAAGGTACAAGGCAGCCAAGGAAACAAAACCCTTCAAGTGTCCTGAACATACTTGAGCTCATCATTTCCATCTCCACTGGGACTGACCTTGTTGGATTTGGTTATGGAATTCCCACTGACTTCAGCAGAACCAGGACTTCTGCCTTAGGAAGTGCAGCATGAAATTCTCCCTGTTACCACAGCCCAGAGAGAAATCCTGGCAGGATTTTGGTGGTGTGATTTACCTTGTGTTTCTCAGAATGGGAAAAAGTTGGTGTTTGCATTTCCTGAGTTATTGCACAGCTTTAGTTTGGGTTCTACTGCAAAGGGAAGCCAGTGTTTGGTTACTGGAGGCATTAACATTCCTGTATTCTTTACCATACAGTTATCTCCTCAGCAGCAATCATAAATTCAAAGGAAAGCCTGGTGGGTGATCCATACTCTACCTGTCTCTCGGAAAGTCTTAGGTTTGCAGCAAGTTCAGACTTCCTTCTGATTGTAATGTATCTGTTGTAATGAAACTCCTTCTCTAATTCTAATCTCTGATGATCTGTGTAAACCACTCGGTACTTCTCTCTTGTTCTTGTTTTACCTGTTTTGAAAGAAGAACACATTGCTTCAAGCTAGAATTTTTTCACTTTAGTCACACAAAATATCTGGCTTTACAATTGAAAATGTCTGGGGGGATTTTAGGCCTGATTCTCTGTGCACTTACCCAGAGTAACCCTTGACTCGGTCTTGATTTACAACACAAGAGATTCATCCCATCAGATATTAGGTTTGCTCCTTAGTAAATAGATAATAAACTGCTTCTTGTGTTCATTCTCACCCCTGTGTTATCATTTGGGAAAGGAAAGGCATTCCTGGTAAGAGTAAGGAGCCAGGAAACCTGGGTTCTCTTCCCAGCACTGCTGCAAGCTTCCTGCCTGGTGTTGAATTGCTCTTGTCTCTGCCCTAGAGCTGACACTCTTACCTGCCTCAGAGAAAATTGTAAAGGACATTTCACTGCACAGAAAATACTGGGAGCTTCCAAAGTTCCTCACTTCTTGTTGCTAGAAAAATTCCCACAACGTTGTGATTGTTACTGCAATTTGGAGGTTGTGCTTTCCCCTCAAGTCTGGCACAATCTGCCCACGGCCTGATAACAGCACAGGGAACAGTAACATAGATTTTCAGATGACAGTTCATAAAAAAGAGAAAAGGCAAGCAATAATACCTCA
Source organism: Argya squamiceps (assembly GCA_037834095.1). Lineage (NCBI taxonomy): Eukaryota > Metazoa > Chordata > Aves > Passeriformes > Leiothrichidae > Argya > Argya squamiceps. The sequence continues at coordinate 17,455,191 of JBBMKD010000194.1, forward strand.
CAATGGACAGGGAAGTGCAGCATCTGCTGTTTTGGGAGCAGCATTTCTGCCTCCCTTCAGCTGTGGGTGCAGCTGAGTGGAGCAGACACGGCTCAGCAGCATCCAGGGCATTAAAAGGCAGTGGCAGATGACAGGAGCCAGGGAACACAGATGCAAGGAGCTGAAATTTTGTGGATTCCATATGGGGTCATTTCTGAGGGCAGAATGTGTGGCTGCTCTGAAAGAAAGCTGAGACTGGGACAGGCTGCTGCTGCTTTGCTTCCTCTGTGGTTTATGCTCATATTAAGCAATCAATATCTATTGGAGATCAGCACCTGCTTAAAGCCAAAGCCTGAGGTCTTCCCACATTTTTAACAGACTGGATCATTGTTGTGTTAAGACCAGTGTCATCATCTTTGCTGACTGCAACATTACAATTTTTTGATGCTTCCTTGTTTACCTGTATTTATATGGACATTCCTTCAGTGCATATTTAGCCAGTGAATTGTCTGGGACAGGGAACATATTTTCAGTATTTTTTTTTGCTCTGTATTCCATTATGGTGCTAGAGATTGTGAATCTATGTCCCCAGTGGTCACTGCAGCAGAAGAGGTTCAGGTGATGCACAGAACTCAAGGTGTTTGTACCTGTACCCATCTGCTGTTGCTGCAGGTGTTGTGTGGCTTTGCACAGCAGCTCCTGTTTGCTTATAGAGCTTTTTTTGACAAGGTTACAGGGATGCCTAACTCCTCAAAAAATAGCTGCCACAAACTCCTAATAATTACACTCCAATTAGAGCAGGTAATTTTGAATGGGGCAAGATAGGTTTTCAGGCATGAAGTTGGTAAATTTTAGTGTCTGAGTAGATCCCAGTGGCACAAAGCCCCAGAGCCAACAGCTTTCCCTGGCTGGAGGGAGGAGCTGCAGGGGCCATCTCAGTGCTGCCAAAGGCCTGATTCCTACCCAGCCCCTCCTTCCCACTGCCCTTGCTTTTGAAGTTTCACAGCACCCAAAGATCAGAATTCAGGGTACAGGGCTACAGCAGAGTCTTGTGTTGATGTTTTTCCCCCATCTGTGGAGGGAGATGTGATGTCTCTTAGTTTTTTATGGAATATATTTAAAGTTAGCATTGCCTTCCACTTGCCATGCACACCATACAGGGTCACTTTCACCTCTTCCAATATTTGACAGTCAGGACTTTGCTATTTCTGAGAATTGTTGGCTCACCAACCTATTGCTTGCATTAGAAGTTTCTTCAGGCTCTGCTCCTCTTTGTGCTATTAGTACAGATCCCAGAGCCAGAGTTGGTGAGCACTGGCTCTGCAATGCTGTAAATAAATCCTTCTGTAGCCTGGATGGGGATGGTTCTGGTTCACCCTACAAGGCAGGGGTTCTCTAGGGCTCTCCCCAGGCTTATAGAACCAAGTCTTCATCAGAATTTGGTCTTTCAGCTTCCATATTCCAGCCCTGGGGGAGCATCAATAGTGTCTTTACAATGCTCTGGGCATCATCCAACTCTTCTTAAGGCCATCACCCTGATTACTTGGATTATTTCAGTAGGGAAAATAGATCTGGGATTGCTCCTTAGGCTGTGTGTTCTGCTCAGTCCATGCAGCCAAACTCCTCAAATCTGTTCCCTGCCTGTGCAGGTGCTGCCTGCCTGGGGAGGATGTGCAGGAGTTCTCATCCACTGGCATTTCCACCACTGTGAAACCGCAGTGGGAGCACAATTAGCCCCGTGACGTTTACACCGATAATCAAGTGAAAAGTGCTGCTAATTTTACAACATTAAGGTAGGAATTGTAGAGTCTCTAAGGAGCAGCAGCAGTGATTCAGTTCAGTCCACATAAATACCAGGACATTTGTTTTCCTTCACTAGAAGTGTAAATTGTTTGTTTAACATATGGTCACCTGTGGTGCTTTAATGCCTCACTTGATATTTTTTAACTTTTGATCTCTCTGACTGGTGGTTTGGTTAAGGGTTTTTTTCCTCTTCAAATGAGAATTTGGGGTCATTCTACGGGACAAAATGTTTAACATGTTTCCTTAGTGTCCTTTGTGTTGTTAAGATGGAGTACACAAAGGAGCAACAAGGTGATCTTATCTTGACCTCTATTCTCATTCAGAAGGAACAGACAAATATCAAATGTTCCTCTATTGCCAAAACAAGGTGGTAAACTTCAAGAAAAACCTTCCTGTTTCTGGTTTTAAATGATTAAACCCTTATTACCTGAATAAGAGAGGGCTGTGTTTTGGGTTTTTTTTTCTTTTTAAGTTGAAGAAGAAATTAAATGTACATCAAAACCAGAACTTTCTCCCATGAGATTCTTTATTGCTGTATGAGTAATTCTCAGAGTTTTTTTAGTGGAATTGATAATATCTGGGTTCTTTTTGAAGGAAGATTGGGAGCTTTGACATCTAATTTCTTTCTTAAAGTTAAGAAAATAATTTAAAAATTAAGAAGGCAAAAGTAAGAAAATTCTGAGAAATGCCCTGAGAAAAATTCTCTGATGTGTCACATAAATCTTGTCTTTAATAATTTGATTTTTTTTCTATGTAGAGTTAATACTGTCTGTGAGAGACAGGAGACAGTGGGACCTGAGATCTGCCAGGGTCTTCCAAGAGATACTTTTAGCTCTGGCAGAGCCGTGTTTTAGTTTGTTGGGCCTTTACTCTCCTTGATGTCAGTGAGAGTCTTCCTACTGCCTTTGTTGTATGCTGGGCTGGAATTAGTCTGCACATGGCATTTCCTTTCAAAGGCAAAGCACACTTTTATTTGCCAGAGTTAACAAACAGCAGCAACAGAACCCATCCCTAAACAGTTTGGGCCTTTAGCTTCTCAATTCCATCTGTTAGACAGAGCAGATCCACTCCACTGTGTTCTGCAGACCTACTGGTTTTAATTTTAATTGCATTTTATTTCCAGGAGAAATATTACCTGAGTAAAATTTGAGGTGGGACTAATGGATTCACTCCCATAGTAGGAGGATGTTCTTCACTTCTCAGCACAGAATGGCAGAATTCAATGATGCAATGGTAAAAGTCCTTGTATTAATCCAATTCTTTAGTGAAATCCTGCATGTTTGCCTCACTTAGGTGAGTGAAATAGCCAGCATTTGACTTTGTACTATCTTAATTAATCTTTTGTTAGTGCCGGGTTAAAATGATAATCAGCAATACTGTGCCAGTTTTGTAGGGAATATGTTCTGGCATGGAGAGTTACACCATGGAATTGTGCTTGGAGAGATTATTGGTGGAAGAGAAATGAAACAAAAGGGCTTTGAAGCAGTTACCTTTGCAGCCTGCCTGCCTTTGTGCTGGGGGAGTGGATTTCCTGGCTTTAATGAGCTGTATAAGAAGAGGGAGTTTTGTCTAAACCCTTTTTTGCACCAGTGGCTACTGAGGAGTGCCTTTGGACCAGCAAGAAATCAGACATTTCAGAGCTGGAAATCTTCTCAGGGGATATGTTTTAACAATGCTCTTCCATCACACCCACTCTGGCAATTTTTGTGACTGGCCGAGTTTTGAGTTGGGGGGAAGGGAACAGCTTTCCCATTGGTCATAAAATTCACAGAGTATTTCTTCTGAAGACAATAAAGCTGGGAGAAGGCCTCTTTATTTGCTGTGAAAATCATCACCCTTTCCGGCAATATAACTCCTGAAGAAAAGAGGGAGAAGGAAGAGACAAGACTGCATATCAAAGCAAAGTGAAGTGTTAAAAGGGTCTGTTGCCTCAATATGACAGATAGCCCTCAAAACCTCAGACAATGTAGGCCAGGAAAGGAAAAAAAAAACCCAAAAAACACCATCGGACCTCACAACTAGTTTACAAAGCAAAATAAATTAGCATGAGAACCAGCACTGGGTCCTCTTTCAGAGCCTCCTCTCTTAACTTTTCAGGAATATTCTGCAAGCACTGAAACCAGCATCTTTCAGAAAATCCAGAAGCTGCCTGGAGATGTCCTGGGATAGGATAGTGTGGGATTAGTGTGGGATTGTTGGCAATCACTGCACCCTGGATTGCAGGGTTTAGCAGAGTTTCAGAGGAAGTTATGTCTGTCCCTGGTGACTGGATGTTACCTTAAATCATCCCAGAAATGTGAAACAGCTTCTGGCCTGAGGAAATGCTCAGTTCCCACCTGCTTCTCTCTGTTACTTTAGAATTAAAAAACCTGATGTTAATTTTTTGAGTTTATAAAGATATAGACTGACAGAGAGCAGGCCTCAGAGTTTTGTTTAGGACTCTTAACTACTTATGTACTTTAAAAGTGTAGGAAAAGTAAGGGGCACATCCTCCCTGGCTTAAGTCAATAATTTAACTGACTTAATTGAAGCTATGAAATGAAAGTAATTTAAAATAAGTTTTGAAGACAGACCTTGTGTTGCACATGATGTTTCATGATGTTTCGTAGAGCTAAATTAAAACAATCTCACCAAGCAGTGTATTAGAAAATGTGACATAGATCCATAGAGATGTGTACTATTCCTGCCAGAAACCTTGGTGTGATGAGTACGCATCCTGGTCCTGTGCATTACTGCAAAGTCAGGTGCTAAAAGTTTGTGAAATTCAGTGAAATTCTGTGTTTGTATTTTCTGCTGCATCTTGCTCATCTGCTCTTTCGTACATGCTCAGGTTGTTCATGCTGAAAAAACCAGAATAGAATCATAGAAATGAAACCTTCCAACAGACTCATATTTTCCCTTCTGTTTTCAATTTTGAATATGTTCTGCTCTTCTGGAATAAAGCTCATTGGCCAAATGCTGTTCTTCCCTTTGCTTCTTCTTCCCTTTGCTGTTATTTCCCTTTTCTATTCATCTTCATCACACAGAAGGAATTGGATCCAAAGCAGAGTAATTTTTATTTCTTTAAGCAATGACTGGACAGGCAGAAGCATCCAACCTGCAGAAAATGTAGGTGGATTTCTGAGTGGCAAACTGGGTAAATCCCATTGCCAATGACAACTAAAAGGAAAGTGACTGACTGAGATTTTTCCCAAGCGTTCTATATTTTTTAGCATTCAGCATTTTACAGGAATGACCTCTAAAGAGGCTTGTTCCTCTTCCTTAGATTTGAGGGAATATAACTTTTTCCTTCAAAGACTGAATGTGATACACTTACAGTGCTTTAGTCATGATGCTCTCAGTTCTCCTGTCATCATCAGCAGAAAACTTCTTTTTGTCTGCAGAGTAAATTTTTATTGAAGTAGAATGATAGGAGAGTTGTCAACTACAGGAAAAATCTCTCCTCTGAATCAGTTCACCTGTTTCAAAACTTGTCCCCACCCTGTTTTATGGTAACATAAGTGCAGATCTCAAGGTGCACTTTCAGCTTTGTGAGCAAATTCTCCTGGGAGTTCGGTGCTCAGACTCAGTGTTTTGGGCACACTTTTACCACAGGTGTGTGTTGTTTTCTCACACAGTCATAAAGTCAAGTCTGCTCCTGTGTGAGTGATGACACAGCTCCATAAAAATCCTGAAATCAACAGGACAGGGTTTGTAGCTTCTTCTAACGTGGTTTTACACTACTTTCCATCAAAGAATTAGCCCATAATTATGTCTTGTGTGTGTGTATGGAATTACCACCTCACATTTCTAGCTGTGGCTTTGTTCTGTTGTGTGTTACAATTGCTCCTTGTCCTGGCTGTGCTCACCCTCTCCACGGGGACGTTGAGGAGACAGGAGCAGTGTAAGGGTCAGAGTAGAGTCTTTTCTCTCAGTGTTTGTGGCTGAAAGCCCTGAGTACTCAGTGCTTCCTCCTTCAAGTGTTCTGCATCCAAACCCATTGGCTTTTCCCTGTCTCCTCAGCACCCTGAGGAGTGCAGAGAGAAGACACTGGATTCTACCTGCTCTGCATTGAGGATCAAACCCCAATCCCTGCAGTGCCAAGGCAGGGACAGACACTCAGCATCCTTCAGCCAGAGAGAGAAGGATGCATGAAAGCTTCAGCACAAGTTTTCTGCAGGAAATGCACTCTAGCAGTATTAAATCAGGGTGGTAATCTCACATTCAATAATGAGATCTTCCAGAGGTTTCGGGTAACCTCACAAATTTCACTTTATGTTAGTTGAACACGTGGTTCTACAGTGATGTTGTTTTTAAAGTTACAGAGCAAAACTTGCAATGATTTCTTCCTTTCTTTCAGGTTAGTTGTGTAGATAAGAGTATCAAAAGGCCTGGAGGGCATGAGGCAGTGGCAGAAATAGCAATAAAGTGTTTTGTTTGTCATCTGTCAGGACATGAGGCTCCAGTAAGGGAAGATAACCATGAAATCTCTGGAGATGGGAATTCCATGGATTCAGGGCCTTGTTTCTGTACCTGCTCCAAGCCAGACTACTCAAAGTGAGGGAATTTTGGCAAGAATCTCTCCCTGTCTTAAAGGGATAAGATTACAGGTACATTTCTTGCACACTTCTGAGAATATCTTGCAAGAATGACTTGCTTTAATAATTATTGTTTTCTCAGTGAAATATTATTGGTAGTATTAATATTGATAATTAGTGCTTTGCAGCATGTAATGAATAAATAACAAAATGAATTTGTCTAAATGTCTGTTGTGATCAACTGAGGTAAGTCTGAGCCTCATTTTTTTCATCATTAAGAACAGTAGTTTTTATCTATTCACAGGAAATAAGGAAAGCTGATAAATAAATACTTTCATTCTTGCAACACCAAACATTTACGGAAAATTCCCAAAGGTTTTGTAAAGAGACAGAAGGATAATGCTCAGTGAACAGAGACAGCTTTAAGGATGTAAAAAGAATTGGATTCCATCTAAGAAGATGATGAGGGGTTTGATCATGATCCAGCAAACAGCATTTGCAGTGAGCCTGGTCACACATCTGAAATCCCTGCAGCACCTGCATGTACAGAACCAAACTCACTCAGGTGCTTTCCTACAGCTTACACTGCTGCAAGGGAAAATATTTTAAAATTATTTTATGTTTTTGGAAACCATGAAGGACAACAGTGCCCTTGCTTTTAAACAGAAAAGGACAGAAAAGGAGTGAAGGAAGAGAAGGGAACCAACTCCAATGAGGCAGATCTGGCACTGAGCCTGCCTGGCCTAGCAGAACTAATATACAGGAGGGAAAGAAGCAGCAGGAGAATTCCCACTCTGGATTTTTCCCTAAAGCAGAACTCAGTAGCTTTTAAATGGAGCCTTCCCCTGGCCCAGAGGCATTTGGGAGGGTCTGTTCCTGTGGCCTGCTGATTTCTCCAGTCCTAGACACAAGTATGCTCAATGTCTTGTTAGACCACTCCAGAAAGGAGGCACTCCCAGCTCTCCTGTGAATGCTCTGACCTTTGCTGGCTGGAAATTTGGAAAGTTAGAAATCTCTTAAGTGCATCTTGAGCAGCAATTAGAATGTGACATTTTATATTATGTGTATCTATATCTATATCTATATCTAGATAGATACCTGTATCTATTTATATATATCTATATATAGATATATATATTTATCTGTGCTGTATCAATCTGTCCCAGTGTCCCACTCTCAAAGGCACAGCACAGAGCAAACCAGGCCTTGCTCCCTTGGTGGGATTGGAATCCACAGGAGCACAAAGTAGGTAAGGAAGGGATGAGTAGAGGTGGTTATTTTGAGCAAGGGTTCTGCCGTCTGTAAATCCCACAATTTGTGAGCAATTTTGTTGCCCTTGTAAGCACTCCTCAAAAGTAAGCTGCAAGTTTTTTTCAAAACAGGCCCTCTTTTGTTTTTTCTTGGATAATATTCAGTGAAGAACAAATACCATTTTAAAAATACAAACTTTTTTGTCCCCCCAAATTCTTGCACAGAGAAACAGCCTGTTTTGATTGTTCTATTGAATTCTGAGGACTCTCCATGAGCTAAAGTTGTGTTCAGCAGGAGTGAGGAGGACTCTGCCCATACAAATTAGATGCATTATTTTAATACAGACAACTTTTCTAGGCAGTTGCTTTCAATTCTCCAATGTCTGTTTTAAGTAATTGCTATTCCACCAGAGATTGATTCAGTCCCTGCTTTGAAGACTTTTATTTACAGGAACATGTTGAGGGTGGGAGGGAAAGGGAAGGAAACTTCCTGGGATGAAACACTGAAATACTGGGAGCAGCTTTTTAGGGGAGGAATTGAGCATCCCTAATTTCTACTGATCTCAGTGCATGTCAAAGCTGCTCAGCACCTCAGAGGATCAAATGCTTTCATACAGCAGATTGTGCCTCTGTTCTTTTCAGGCAGTTTTCCCTCTTTTTCTTTTTCTTCTCCCCTTTCTTGTTTAATACTTTTTTCATATACAGGGTGCAGATTTTTGTTTTAGAGATGCTCAATATTTACATTTTTTCTTTCATTGCTCCTCCCAATCAAACAGAACCTTTCCGTCAAGAATCATGGCTTATTTTTACTGCTTAAATACAATTGAAGAATTGTTTTGTACTCCTTGACTGTCATGCAGCAGAGCCTGATCTGTGGCTGTATTACCAAGCTGTGTTACCATGGATCTTTGTATTCCTGCATATTCTGAGAGTTGCTACTACAAAGTGAAGCAAGCCTTTCCTTATCATGCCTGTTTTTAAAGCTTTGACTCACTGTTTGATCTCACAGATCTCATTGCAGTGTTCTGAGGTTTGGAGGGGCTGTTTCTGGTAGAAAACCTTACTGCCAACCCCCTGCTGTGCACGTTTTACTTGAACTTTTCCTAGGTACTCCAAAACTTGAGGAAAGTCAGCAAAGACTAGCTGTTGGTGAATACAATACTTTCTGCTTCTTCCCAATCTATAGGACTCCTATTAAAAGCAACTATTGCATAGAGGAAGGTAAGCAAAGAATAGGTGGTGGTGAATACAATACTTTGTTTCCTCCCAGTCTATAGGATTCCTATTAAAAACAACTATTGGCTATCACAAACTTTAAAAACATATCTGAAGTAGAGAAGTGAAAGGACATTGCTTTTCATTTCCCGTAGGATTAAAGCTCAAGCAAGAAACGTAAGAAATAACCAACTGGTCAAACCCAGCATCCAATAATTGAACCAATATTTAACTGCTAGGAGGAGAAATCCTTCAGAGCAATCAGGATCTTCCCTCAGAACAGGCAACCTGGCAAAACCCCTACAACAAGTACAAAAAACCCCTCTTCTCAGCCCAAAAACCTCCTTGCCCTCCTACCTGTGGAAGTGGATTGCACCGTTTTCCTCATCCACTCGTAGGAGCCGTGCCTTTGGCCGTTGGGAGAGATCTGCTGGGCATGAAGTGTCTCTACAGGAGGTAAGGGAGCAGCAGCAGCAGCGGGGTGCAGGGAGCTGTAGTCAGCAGAGCTGTAGGAGCCCTGGCCAGGGGACGAGGCGTTGATGTGGGCAGCGGGCGCGGCGCTGGACGGGCCTGGGCCGTAGGCGCTCCAGTCCTCGCGCTGGGGGCCGTAGTGGGAGCCCCACTGCCCGTGGCTGTCCAGGCCTGGCACGGGGTGGTAGCCCAGGTACTCGGGGTAGGCTGGGGCAGACACGAAGTTCTGCACGGGCAGGTTGTTGTTGGCGGTGCACCTTGCGGATCCAGGATACATGCTGGTGTCTTTATCCAACAGATAGCTCACGTACATGATGCTCACAGCCGGCCTTTGTCCCGCTGGGACATCCTGCTCCTCGCAGGGGTTTGTTTGATCTCCCTTCCCCTCCTCTTTCTTTCTCTCTTTTCTAGCCCGGCCTGGCTCTATAAATGACTCCTGCTAGCCCTGGTGTCCCTTTACTACACATGATTAACAATGGTTTTACCAGGTGCTGGTGGTAACAGTTTACTAAGGTCCTGCCTGATGTCACAGATAACTGCCTGCCCCAAAATTACATTTGCATTCAAATGAAGGGCTGCCCATGCAGGCAACCCCACCTTGCTGCTAGTTCCAGTGCTTCCTTTCTCACAGATCTTTATGTATTGCCAGCCCCGTCCTTTACTTTGAGAATGTGGTTTGAAATCTCGTGGTCTTCCAGCAGAGCTGAGTTTGTAGTTAACCATAACTGTTCAGGCAGTAGAAGTCGTATTTTTCTTGAGCAGTGCATGTCAGGATCTCACTTCAGGCACTCAGAGTTACTCAAAGCCTGGTGGCTGCTGGTCCAGTAGTAGTTCTGCTCCAATGTGCTCTATTTTTTTTTTTTTAACTAAAACCAAAGGAGCAGTTCAGTGTTTAACTGCAGCTCTTACAGAGCTCCTCACATGAGCACTCTTCTTGACTTCAGCTCTTCATCTGTGTGGGAGAGCACTTAGAAACCACAGTAATCCTGCTGATTTTACCATTACAAAGGATATACAAGAAGTCTCATAGTCATTTTGAGCATTTGTTCATACGAATATTCTTGTTGATGTTAGCAAGCTATTCATGAGCTGGCTGCTTGCCACGGTGATTGAAGTTCCTCTATTCTAACCTCCAATGTTCACAGAAAGGGAATCTGTTATTGAGAGAATGCAGAATTTGTCACTTTCCCTGTGCTTATGTGTTGGTTGTGATATTGAAATGAGTGATAGTTTTCCCCGAAGGTTTTTTTTTTGTTCTCATTGCTGTGCTTCTTCACAATAAGTAACACCTTTTCTTGGAAATATGGGAACAAATTATAGCTTTTTCGCTCAGGAAAGCAGTTTCCTAACTTTCAGGAGCAATCTTATGTTTGTGAGTAACAAATCCCTACGAGATCATCTGTAACCGGGAGCAAGGAGAGAAAGTGTGGATTTCTTCTTTTAAACGAGATAGATACCTTAGCATTGCCTGTTGATGGCAGTTCACCCTGTTCTCATTCCTGGTCCTTTAACGATGTGATACTCAATTGCACCTTTATTAATCATCCGACTTGTTAAAAGGAGTTTTTCCTTAAACAGGTGCAAAGTATAATGAGTTTTTTCTTTGTTCAGAGGTGTATTTTTTCTCAGAGTCTTTTGCACTTTGACACCATTTAAACTTCCATGTTCTGGGGAGGAAGGAATCACTTTGCACACCTGACAACACCTTTGTTTCCCTTAGTGAGAGAACGGTGTCCTTAGGTTGCATTCACAACGTGCCGTGGGACTGGAGTTTTGGAAAAAGCTTTTTTGACTGATAATTTCAGAAGCACAGCTACCTGCTCAGAGTATTTCAGATTGTCCTGCTGTGCACTTGGGTGAAATCTGTGCTCTTCTGTTTGTTTGCTTGTTTTGGGGGGCTGATGTAATTGCTGAAAGGTATTTTAAAAACCATTAGGTGGCGGGAAGTTGCCAGAAGCTGCTTCTGCTGCTTGCATATGTGAGCTCACTGGCTTGCAATTTGCACATCTGTGACAGCTGGCCACTCAAAATTACCCAGCAGAGCTGCTGGGAAGGACTTCTCAAACCCAGGGAAGTCAGTGCTCAGGGGGTCACAGATCTGAACTGCTTAATTCTGCTGCAGCAGCAAAATAAATCACAGTTGTCTAATTCAGAATTGGGTGTCTCTGGACAGCCTGTCTACAGCTAAAGTGTGATTTTAATGTAGTGGGATCCTCCTACTTATTAACTTGAGTGTTTTTCTCCCTTCTCAAATTTAGAGCACTGTGGTTGCTCAGTAGCTCACAAGTGTTGAAATAGTTACAAGGAAAGATTCTTTACATTTGTTTGTTGTAAGTTGGTTTCATTTCCTTTCTTCCTTTTCAAAACTGTTGAAGCCTCATCCTTGTAAGCATTTCAGTGCCTCTCCTGAGTGCAGGTGTAGCCATAAATCAGCCTGAGGAAGGAGCAGCATTTTCTCCTTTACTGGAGCCCTCCAGCTGTCTGCAAAAAGTTCTAATTATGTTCATTCAACAAAACTTGTCCTGCCTTATCCACCTGATACACCCCAAGACAGAGCCCTGCAGAAGGGCTGAGTTGGATCTGCCCTTGTTCAGTGCTCAGGAATGTTGGATACACCAGGCTCCAATCATGGATTCATTCTCTCCCAGTGCAGCATTGTTCCATGAGGAACATTTTCATCTGTACTTCACAATGGTTTAATTTGTCTCATGGAGCTACTGAAAGCAGTAAAATGGTGATTATTCCTGTGTAATAGAAAAATCACATGAAATACCTTTTGATGCTTTCAATAATATGTGGATATAATGACATGGAAGGAGATTTTTTCCTCTCCCATGCTGCCTAAAGAAAGGGCTTTACAATCTGGGATGGTTGAACTGACAATGCTTTGCTCCTCTGGCCACATGCTGTGCCCACCAAGCAGGAAACTGCTTCCTTTGGATTCCTGAGTACCCTGAGTTGGTCTGGCTCCAGCAAGCTTTGGTTAGTCCCAGCTTTTATAATTCATATCATTTCAATCTTAGCTATTAGTCAAACCACAGTCATTTGACTGTAATTGCTGGAGCTATGTGAATAATCACATATTAATATAGTTAATTTAAAATGAAGTATTTTCAGAAGTTCTCAAATGCAAAGTGAATGGAAATGAGAAATTGCCCTGAGTTCTCAAGAGGGAAAAGAACTTTACTGAGATGATCCTAAAACACCTTCACCCTCGGGGCTCTCTCTAAGATGCATTTTTCTAGTTGTAAATTTGAATAGTTTCCATCCTCTGAAGCTGGGAAGTGGAGTCCACCAGAGATCCTGGATGGGCAAACATCTCTGAAGGAGTTTTATCAGGTGATGTTGATGTGGGCAGAGACCAAGCAACAACACTGGGATCCTCCAGTCCACTTTGATTATTCCTCTTCTGCTGCATGAATGAGTTTGCAGAGCTTTCCCTCATCATGTCACAAAGCCATGGATCTGCTAAGGCCCCATCCTTGTGTTTCTGAGCTGATCTGTCTCCCGTTTTAACCCCATCCCTGTCCTGGGGGGCAGACCTTCTCCTACACATCCTCTTCTTATCTAGGGACTGACAGAGTTCCAGGACCTCTCTTTTATTTTTCTGAGCTTTTCTTTTTTTTCTGTTTTATTTCTCTGGTCTCCAGGAGCAGCAGCACCCATTTTTGGAGGCGTGTTCCCGTTCCGAGGCTGATGTGTGACTCCAGTGAAGCAATGGGGACAGCTGCTGGTCAGCTCCTGCATGGCAGGGAGACCCTGCAGGGACCGTGACCTTATTCACATTTCAGAGTTCTCAGCCTGCCCAGTTCAGAGCAGGACTCGTGTCTGTCATATGTGCAGCTGCAGGAAGCAGCAAAGCTCCTGAAGGATCCTGGCTTGGAATAATTCTGGATATATTGCCGGGATTTTATCTCTGCTGTTTGATTAATGGTAACTTCTCTCCTTTGAAACCTGAAGTGGATCATCATTATGGAGCGTGCCAGGCTTTTAGAAATTAACTTTTACAAGGAATTTTCTAGACTAAAATGGTCTGAAAGGTGCTGCAGTACAGAGTGGGATTGCTGGGTGGTGACAGAGCTGGGGTGTGAGCAGGCAGGGCTGGGACACTCCTGCCATCCACAGGGCTGGAGTGTCACATCCTCTGCACACCAGGGAACAGCAGTCTCAGGAGGTGATGACAGTGAGGAGCCAAGGGCAGGGCTGTGATATTTTTATCTTGTATTCTCTGAAGAGTAGCCTGCTTCAAATGTATTTTCTTTGTTAATCAGTGTATATGCTCTTAAAATAATGGCCCCAACTTCCAGCCAACGTATGCTGACATGAGTGTAGCCTTTAGGGTGGCTACAGTAAACAGCTGTCTCACAAGAACTCTGAGCATATTCCTAGTTCTGAAAAAAAGAATCTCCTTTCCTCACTGTTGTTCTCTGTGCTTTGAATTTTAACACCTTGCCATGCTGGATCTCCTTGGGCAGTGTGAGTCACAGCCCTGCTGCAGTGGGATTGGAAGTGGTGACATTGTGGCAGCCTTAACCCGATAATTCACTGCTCCATCACCTTCCCAGAAGTGCCAACACATCACAGCCTCTGTTCTGTGCCTGCTGCCTCACCTGCCCCTCTACTGCCCACAGGAACAGGAGAAAAGCCCACCCACAAAGAGCTGTCTTTGCCTGATGCCTCAAGTTTTACCTTTCCTGTATTTCAGACCCTGTGCTGCCCAGGGGTGCAGCTCTGAGCTCACAGTCAGTGTCACTCAGCTCTGCACAGAGCAGGGACACAAAACAA
>JBBMKD010000194.1:17469310-17479831 GCA_037834095.1 Argya squamiceps
CCCAAAAGCACAAACAAGGGTGGGCTGGAGGGAGGAACAAGAAGGATGGGACCTCACAACCTGAAGGCATAATTGGAAAATTAAACCCCAATATGCAAATGGACCAAAACTTATAAAAATGTAAGATCTCATGACTGTTTGTCCATTTTGGGAACATTTTGGGTCCACCTTGGGTGTAGTCCTGGTCAGGCCCTGTCCTGCCCGAGGTATATCCTGGAGGATACACCTTTATCCTTTCAATAAATATCTACTTTATTCTCCAGTTCTGTCCAGTCTCTGTTTCACCTCAGGCCACTCCACACCTGGAGCACAGCACAAGGTTCCAGTCCCTGCCCACAGCCCCAGGCTGAGGGGAATTCCTGCTCTCAGCTCAGGGAGCAGCAGAGTTCAGCAAAATGGGATCCAGCATTCCCATCCCTGGGATTTTGTGTTTGTGTGTGTGTGTGGTTAATGGTTCTCTGCTGCTGGAAACTCCCCTGTCTGCAGCTCCTTGAAATTTATAAGGAGCCTGTGTTATATTTTAATATTAGGGCTGCTAAATCCTGTCTGGGGAAATTCTTTAGCTTAGGTGATGGTTTTGAAAGCTCTGTGAACACCTGGCTCTAGGAGCACATTCTGGATTTGGGCACTTGGCTGCTGAGCACAGAGTGTATGTGGATTATTTTCATCGAATTCTTAGCTAACATCAAGAATTGTTATTTTTTTCTTTTGAGAAGTGTGGTTTTTCCCTCCCCTCTTTTAGTATGGAAAATATCCCTGGATACAAGAGTGTCTCAGCATAGGTGAGGGATCCATCAATACATTTCCTACAGCTCTGTAATCTCTCCTGGATGAAAATCCCCACTCCAAAGTGACAATTCCCACTAGGTGGCACTTGGAATCCATGGCACAGCAAAGCCCCGGCTGATGGAGTACCTGGGAGCTGCCACTCGATTTGTACATCGTGATTGACCAAGCTAAAAAATGATCAGTGTAGTGCTGCCTGCAGCAAGTTTCACAGCGTCGTTTAATACCAACATTGATTAAATCCCCACCCCCAGCTCGGTGTGAAAGAGCATTAGCACAGGAATTATCCCCTCTCTGGATCCCTGCACCCAGCTTTCTCCACTGCCCCAAAAATTTCCCACCTCCAAAAAACCCACCCCCAAACCCTGCAAAAACCCCAAACAAACTAAAACCCCCAAATGCAAAAGAAACAAACAAAAAGCCTCAAAAAACCCAAAACAAAAACAACCCCTCCCAACCAACTAATTGTTTACGTCCCTGGAAATTAAACTTAATAATGTTGTTTTAAACCTCAAATTTTATGGTTTTATTTGAAGTGTCCAGGTAAGTGTCAACCCCCCGAGCTCTGTTCCCACTGATATTCAAGTCTCTCCTCAGAGCAGTGCAGGAATCTGCAATTTGCACAAATAAAATAGGCCAAAAGCGAGGACAGAAGTGGCAGCAGGAGTTACAGGCAAAGAAATAAATGACGTGGAGAAAAATGGGAGCTGCAAAGGGAAAAGTGCACTGGGAGTATTTGGTTCTGTATGGTCTGGCACGGGCTCAGGGGGCATCACACAGCTCCTCATAACCAATTCACTGCTACTGGTGATGCTTCCCAGCCCAAACTTTTGATTGTGCAGCTCTTTGGGGAGAGCAGAAATGTAAAGATACAGGAGAACACCTGAGGAAACCTAGAGCCAGGTTTTAGCACAGCTCAAGTTCTCTTTTGCTCTGCCACATTATTTAATCTTTAATTTATGGCAATGAATCTTAAGCTGTTCAGGGGTACAATGGCAAAACCCTGTTCTTCACCATGGATTGTGGACAGAGGAGCTCAAATCAGAGACAGAACTGGACTGAGCCTCTTCCAACGTCCTGTTGAGGACACAGGTTCATGCTCAGCAGCTGAAATGTGGCTTTGTGAGCATTAAGCTTGCATATGGCTCTCTGAGTGGTTTCTAGGGTTCAAAAATTACTCAGTAAACTCCAAAAGAGCCTTTCAGCTATTTATGTTGGCTGTGCCCTTTTGAGGGAAGCTGCTCTAAAGTAGTAGGCTTGCAATTGCCATTGTTAAAAATTCATTATGAACCAGATGAGATTATTAAAAATAAATCAAATACTTCGGGTTCACTTGTACTGGTTAGCTGAACGTATTTCTGCAAATCCTGGTATAAAAACTCATGAGTTGGAAATACTGGAGTTTGGCGTTAAAAGCAAAACTTCCAGCATCATCCTGAGAGAAGCTCTGAAGTCTCTTTGAGGGAGGTTTGTGGCTGTACAGCTTTAAGTACACCTGCAATGCTGCAGCGAGAGAGGGAATTAAAATAGCAGCGTGTGGGCATTAAATCTGTTTACTTGGGAGGTGACAATACCTGCAAGTGCCCCTTCCATGGCAGCTCGCTGTGCTGATCTGCCCCTCGGAATGTGAGTGAAGGGACTCAAAGCAACAGACCCAAGGGCGAAGGTTTTCCAAAAAGGGAAAAGGCAGAGATGCTCCTCTGCTGCTCCCCTTGCCAAGGTGCGGAGTCGGAGGGGCAGTTGTTTTTAGCCCAGAACAAACGGCATGTGCAATTTACTGCTGCAAGATATTATTCTGAACAAAGAGCTCAGGAGGAGCTGGATAAAGATGTGATAATTGCGTGAGTCACAGGCAAGACAGTGTTTAAAGAAGCTCAATCCTTCGGCTTCCAGCTACATTGTCAGTGTAGTTTTCCAGGATTGTGCAGAGTGTGGTTTACTGAAGTTTTCTCTAAAGCAGCTGAGTTTAAATTCTGATTATTTGGAAGACAGTATGCTTGAATAAACGCATCATTGCATTCGTTTTGCATAACAATCCTTGTTTCCACTTTTACAGCTGTATAATGGTATTTCATACTTTTTACAGTGCCTGATATTCAAGAAGATCAAAGTATTTAGCAGATATTTTCTATCTTTGTACTTCTAGCAGTGGAATAAATATTTCTGCTCAAATCTAATCTGCCACACTGGGACTTCTATGGCTGCTCAGCTGAGCATGAGATAGTCTGGGGGTAGATGATTATCTGCATAGATACTTCTAGGAAGTAATTAGAACTCACTTGGCATAATTATATGGAGTTTGGACATTCTGAGAATAAAGAGTCATAGTTAATAACGTTTATTTGAATGTTTGCTGAGCGTAGGATCCTACATTTAATTAAATATATTATGAGAAGCTCCAGTTCATAGAATTCTCTAATAGTGTTGGTTGTTTCAATGGCAGTAATTCTCTGTGTGGATCTTGGCTGTGTGGACATCCCTTCCCAATGTCCTGTCATGTCCTCTTCCCTTGCAGTTCCTGAATGGGACTGTGGGTGTAGATGGAAAAAGAACCATTTATGTAATTCTAATTATTTCTGTACTATTTATTTCTCTAGGATTGCTCTGACTGTAACTCCCCAGTGTTTTTTCCTGCCATATTTCCTTTTCTTGACTAGAACTGTTTCTTTATTTCTCTTAAGGCACAGGAAGGAATCCTTGAGGTCCCAGGCTCAGTATGTTCTTTTTTTTTTGGTCAAAGCCTTCCAACAGGATATCCCATTTTCAAAATTAATGCAGCATTTTGTTTTTGGAAAACAGGAAGGGCAGTCCATGGAAGAGATGGCAATAAAGATTGTCACTGAGATGTCCAAACTTGGAACTGGGATTTTAGCAGAAGGTGTACAGATCATGAACAAGAAGCTTCCCTTTAAAAGGCTTTTAAGGAAAAGAAATTACAGCAGGAAGTGCTAGATGGAATTTTCATCTTTCCTCTAAAGGGATGTCTTATCCAGAAACAAAGCCTTGGATCTTGAAATAGGGACTGGCTTGTAAACAGGAGGAGAATTCACTTGTAAAGTAGGTTTAGATATTGTCTGCTGATCAGTACAAGAACAAAAGCTAAAAAAAGGTTTTATTACACTGCAAGCAACTAGTGCATCTTATTCCTGTGGTCATGGTGAGGAGGTTTGGATTTGTTCTTTTTTGTTCCTTTTTTTTCCTTCCCCTACTACAGTCAGGGTGCAAAAATTTAATGAGCCATCTGCTGAACGACAGTTTTACTCTGTAAACCAACAGGGGGAAATAGCAGCCTCTTCCTTAGCAGAGCTATTCCTTAAATATGTTCAAAGTGGGATCTTTTTTATCAAAGTGCTATCACTTTTCATAATACAGCAAACATTTTAACATTTAAAGCAATTGGAAGTCTCAGCTGAGGTTTAGCTCTTGTTTGGTGGTTTGGAGTCACAGGATACTGGGTGTGCTGTTATAGGGACAGATTGTCCAGGTTTTTATTAAACCACAGAAATTCCCTCATTGTCAAATATTTCCAGGCTCATCAAATCTGGGGCAGAACATCACATGTGATATATTAGTTGCTTTTCCATTGGCACAGTTGTGTTGTGTTCATGTCATACCTGCAGCCTGAGATGAAAACATCCTTCTCTTGCAGGCTGCACACAGATACATCTCAGCTCAGCTCCATGGATCTCACTAAATCACACATTTGGGGGGTTTCTTGCCTTGTTTCTCAGGAGTTTATGATGAGAATATTGCCACTTGCCTCTCTTTGGATTGTGGTTTGTAACTGCAAACCTCATCTCATGAACAAATCTCACATCTAGAAATTTTTCAAAAGGTTGCTACAACTCCGATTTTCTCCTGTCTCATCCAACAAGTTTCATTTCGTAAAATCTGGGCTTAAATACTACAAAAAATTCCTCAGAAAACCAAACAAACAGTCTGGTATAGAAATACCTCTGTCAGCCTGACTGTGCTTGTGATTACCCTTTTTTTGTTCCCTTGGGGGGTTTTGTTACTTTTAGATCTAAATAGTTGTTAAAGGAAAAACTTGGTTTTGTTTGCTGGAGAGAGCACAACCCAAATCCAGTATGATGAGATCTTCCTTGCTCCAGAGATTGTTGGGAGGGGAGCAGTAAAGAAGCTCTGACAGGTTCAGGTAGTCCTGAAAAAGACCAATGAAGAGCTGCAGCTTCTCCTTGTGGCTCAGTGGAATGAATATTCTTATTTCTAATATTTCTATATATTTCTAATATTTCTATATATTTCCAGTATTCTAATATTGGTATATTTCTAATTAGAAACAAGAAGAGAGCTGCAGCCTTCTCCTGTTTGTAGCTGCTGAGCTGTGACCATCAGCCTCAGGGGATGAAATTGGGTTTCAAGGCATGTCCTGGTGATATTTCAGAGCCACGGATGCATCTGACTTTGCCTCATGAATAAGACACAACAAAAAGTGCTCCAGCTGGTGATCAGTGCTGCTTCCTCAGCAAATGATCCTGTTGCTATGAGACAACAGGGGCTCTGGGCTGGCTGCAGTGGCTGGTTTGATCCAAACCCCATCCAGAAGGTTGCTCTTGCCAGATGATGCAGCCTCAGTGATTTCAGTATTTACAGGACCTGCTGGAGGCTTGTTAGGAAAATATTTCTTCTATTGGGATGTCACCAGAAATAGAAAGAACCACAGTTGTGGTGTAGATTTTCAAAGAAAAATGGCAAATGAGGGGTTGGCTTTAAAATGAGATTCCAGATGGGAGAGGATCCCTGAGGCCTTGCACATCCTGAGGGCTCATGGATCAGGGAAGAGACACTGGGGCACAGAGAGCTGCAGCTCTGCTTGGAGATCTGCTGAGCATCAGAGGGAGAGGATTTCTTTATAAATGATTCTGTAAAATGTCAATAGGAGAATGCAGAGGAGAGGAAGGTGTTAGAGCAGAAGATGCTGTAAGAGGTGTAGGACCTTTGAACCCTTGTATTCTGTAAATCTGTGGTTAACACTAAATGCTTTGAAGGTAATTGTAAAACCAGCAGTGAAGCTATGACGTGTTTAAATGAGGAAGTCAGGAATGAACTGTGGGTTTGTTAGAGTCAATAGAACAGAGAATTTCTTCCTGCTCCTTCCAGGTCCATCAATTGAAGGTTTAAACAAACACTCATTTGCAATAATGTCTTTGAGCCTTCATTCTAGGTGAATTTTAGAATTCTAAGTGAATTTTAGAACTGTTACATCTTTGTCTGAGAATAATCAGCCTGAGCTCCTTCATGCACTTCTTTGGCCATGATTTTGTCTGCTGAAATCCAACAATAATGTTTGTCCAAGTGTGAGGAGAAAGGTATTCTGCACAACCAGGTACTGGCTGGTATCTTTATCAAATCAAGGTATTGCAGAGCTTTGAAACACAACTGGAGTGCACAGCTCTGGAAAAGGCTCCTGCCTCTGCCTGAAATCTGCCTCTGAAATCTGCCTCTGTGTGGAGGCAGATTGGAATTCAACTGCAGAACAGATTGGCAGGTCTCTGACAAGGAGAGGGCATTCAAAAGGTGGGAGTGTTGTTCCCTCTGGGGTATCTCCACCCAAACTCACCTGCCCTGTGCAACCACTCAGAAACACATTGGGAGGGCAAGAACTGTTTCAATATATTCCTTTCTAATTTCAGCTAATACCAGTGCTGCCTTAAGGAACAGGAGAGAGAAATGAAACATTTGCAGACTGCTTTTTTCCTATTCTTCCCCTCTGTCCTTTTATTTTTTTCCTCTCAGGGATGGTGTAAATATTAGCAAATTTTAAAAGGCACATTATTTTGAACTGATCCTCATTTCACAATAATTAGCAAACTCTAATGGCCTTTAGGAAAAACCTTTTCCATTCCATTCTGTTTGATTAGAGGAGGCCAACAGGAGGATGAAGAGAGAACAGAACTGCTTTCTTTGCACATTTGCTCTATCATAGAGGAGATGGGAGATATTTTTGCTCCCTTCTGGTGATACTGTAAGGAAAGTTGCAGGAGCAGAGTGGTTCTTGCAGGTCCCTTCTTGCATCACAGTATTTAGAAAATAAACCTGTACTTCAGAGCCTGGTAATCCTTAAAAGGTTTGCCAAGATTGCTGGAGTCCACACCGAGTGCTCAAAATAGTTCTGCTGCACTGGCAAAAAATCATTTGCTATTACATTTCCTGTCATGCTGTGTTTGTGTGGGGGGTGTTTTTTGGGTCACTCTCCTCACAGTTAGGTACTTCTGAGAAGTTTGAAGTGTCTCTGAGCCTCAGGTTGTTGTTGCAGCTCCCATGAAGGTCAGGTCTGTGTGAGGAGAGGGAAGAGGCTCATTCCTTGTTGGAGGGGACAGGGACAGTGGTGCCTGGCCAGGGAAAAGGAAGGCTTGGTATGGCTTTGAGCCATGACATCTGCCAGGTGAACAATGAGGGCTGGAGATCTCAGGAGAGCTTGAGTGAAAAAAGGAACTAGCAAAGCCCAAGAAATGGGGCTGAGGGCTGGTGTCACCTGTAACAAACACTGCCCAAAGCAGTTTCTTAGGCTGAGTTTTCACATCATGGAAAAAGGTCCTGCAAAAGCCATAAGGAGACTGCTCCAGGCTCAGCAGGATTTCAGCTCCAGCTGAGCTGCTTTCCCCTCTGAGCTGAGTCACCTCCACATCCACCCCCTCGTTCTCCCGGATTGCTGGGATCAGCCAGGCTCTGCTCCACCTGCTGCAGGCTGCTCCTGTCTTCACAGACAGCCCCCTTCCCCAGCAGAGGGCAGGATGGGCTGCAGGCTCCTCTCCTGCTCTGTCCCCCAGGGCTGTCTCTGAGGGGGTGCTGTGATTCCCCTGCTGTGGAATGCCTTGGAAAATCAAGCAGCAGTGCAGGACAGGGGCTGCCTTTAGCCCTAGAGTGGAACATTTCACAGCACAAACTCACAGCAGTGCCAATTTAATGGAAAATAAAATTGCTCCAGACCCCCAGGCATTGCTGAATCAGATCAGATCCCATTGTTGCTTGCCAGGGGGGATTGCCAGAAATGGGCAAATTCTTGGGCCTCCTATCCCCATGGCCTCCCAGTCTTGTCCTTAAGAAGGCTGAGAGAAGCCAGCAGGGATCCTGAGGCAGAAGTATCATCAAGACCTTCCTCACATCTGGAGGTTTGTGTTGGATAATACCAGCAGTATTTCTTTATAAATGATTCTGTAAAATGTCAATAGGAGAATGAAAAGGAGAGGAAGGTGTTAGAGCAGAGGATGCTGTAAGAGGTGTAGGATCTTTGAACCCCCTGTACTCTGTGAATCTGTGGTTAACACTGTAATTCTCATCCTATTAGATCCTCCTCTGCTGGAAATAGGGATACCTGGAGCTGTCTGATGAGTTGATGGATGCAGCAGGTTCTCATGGTTTGGGATTGCTTGGCCCTTATTTACCAACTGTCTCCATAACCATGTGCACAAAGAGTGTGTTCCCTCTTAAAGGAGAACCTGTGGTGTGATATTTGACTTGCAGGAGCAGTTTTCAGACCCTTGCCTAGAAAGCAAATCCATAAATCCAGCCTATTTTTTATGTGCTGTGTAGTTGTTTGCCTCTCTTTACAGCAAGTCAGCTTTTCCCATCTCCACATGTCTCTCACCAATTTGGTTTCATTCCCATTCTTCAAGGAGTAGGAATTTAGGCACAGAAAAGCTAATTGCCTCTTTCAGAATGTAGGGACTCCATTTTTGAGTCCCCAGGATCTCACTGTCTGGGCTCACAGCTACATGGGATCAGTGCTAAGCTGCCTCAGGCTTCTGTGAAAGGGAAGGAATGACATGTTGCTGTTCCTTCTCTTTCTCCTTTCACCTATATGGATTTAGCTGAAGGGCACTGCTATTTTATCAAAACTTGGAGATTTACCTTTGAGCAACTGCCATAATTATTTCAAAAACATCTTTGATTGTCTAACTGCAGGTTGTTAAAGAATATTGCACAAACCATGTTGTGACAGCTCCTTGGACTGAGCTCAGAAAAGAAGAGTTAATCTGTTATTATCATCATCTTTTGTTCCAAGGACTTGGCAGTTTGAGACATGCAGAAATGAAGAAAACTGATTGTCTGCAGCCTTTGCAGGGGAGTCAGATGTCTCATTCTGTACCAGGGGTGTGCAGAGGTGCTCGGTGACACCCTCTCACTGACAGACAGCAGGAGACACAGCTTGTATTATAGATTATAGCTTTTAATATTTTATCCAGTGCTCTTGTGTAACTGCAACTTTTACATCTGTGAATTGTGGCTTTGGAGTTGCAAATTTTATGGCTTTAAGCTTGCTATGGAGTGCTGGGAAGCGTTTGTAGCTTTTGTTGTAGGGAGTAGAGGTTCTGCTAAACATTTACCAGGTAATTCCTGAGGTAGTTGGCTACAAAGATTTAAGGGATTTCTCAATGGTACCGTTGTGTCTCCCTCAGTCTTTCCAGAGAGGAACCAGCTTCTCTCAGTGCTCAGCCTTTCCACAAAGAGCTTTACCAGATTTGCAGTTGCAGCTCAAACATTTGGCAGCTTCAAGAAGAGTCCCCAGCAATTCAGAGGAGTTTTTGATGGTATTTGTCTGATAAAAGTGGAATTCAAAGCTGGGACAAATTGGGAATTCCTGACTTCAGTGTTTTCTGCCTTAACATTAATTGATCTTTTGATGAGCTATCATAAGCATTTCTCTTTTTTTTTTGCATCTAAGAGTGCTCCTCACTGCACAGGCAGATGGCAACTCTCATTCCTCCTGCCAGAGAGCTCAAAGTCTAATAGATAGTCAGCCAAAAAGTGGGAGGGAAAAAAGGGAGAGAGCACAACTGATTGAGTATCACTTCTCAGACAGCAGCAGAGTTAGAGCAGAAGCATCACCTAAGAAAGAGCTGGATGGGAAGCACATCACCAGCTTGAGGGAATCCAGAGAGTGCCAGCCCAGGGCAGAGCTCAGGCCTTCAAAGCTTGCAAATCAAATCCTCTTATATCACCAAAGAAAATCAAACAGAAAGCAATTATTTGTTTAAAGTTCAGGATAGTCAGTCTTCTCAACAGAAAATCCAATAGCAGCAGCCTCCCTTCGGGATGGGATGGGCTCCTGCTCTCTGAGCTCAGTGAGGACACTGAGGGGTTTTATTTGTAAGTGCAGCTTGTTATCTCAGTGCCATGGAAAGTCCTGGCCCAGGCTTTTAGTCACCCATGTTCCATCTCCAGGGGCAAAGTTATTCCCACATGGTCACTGCGTGCTGTGAGCTCCCTCACACCTGGGCTACAAACCTTGGGAAATACTGGCACATCTCCTAGAAATGCTTATTCCTAACCTTCCTTTGGATTAACAGGTTGTGGTTCCAGAGATAATAATTTCTAAATCTGTATGGGATGAGATTAATGTTCATCTACATGAGAAATAAGAAGTTTTACTATAGCAAGGGAGCACAGCTGCATCATCTTCTTTCTACGTGTGGTCATGAAATGCTTTTGGTTTCTAGAAAAACAAGTTCTGGTCTCAAAGCAAAGGAGAATTCCAGTATTTAGCACAGTCTGGTTCTTCCTGGGGTCTGGGCTGGGTACACATGAGTGTCTGGGTTTGCAAGATGTAACCAGCAGTATTCTATTCCTATCTGTTGAAACCTGTTGGGGAGGTGTTTTCTTTATCTCTTCCATGACCCATCCCTCAGAGCTCCAGGGGCAGCTGTTAAACCAGCTGGGGCAGAGTTCTTTATCCCTTCCAGGACCCACCCTCCCCCCAGGGGATCTCTGCTG
>JBBMKD010000194.1:17479931-17492271 GCA_037834095.1 Argya squamiceps
ATCCCACCCAGGGGAGCAGCCCAGCATTCCCCCCTGGATCAGAGCTGGCATTCAGAGCACCAGCACAGCCTGTCTGCTCTGGATTCCCAGAGGGAGCCCAGACCCAGCTCAGCACCACTGGGCCCTTCTCCAGGATCATCTCTGCTCCAACAGAGCCACAGCTGGCACTGCAGGAGGATTTATTTGGACTGACACCAACACCCTGACCAACACAGGGTCAGGTTGTATTCTGACTTTGTCAGCGTTTCTAGGATTTTTTTATTTGCTTGGGTTTTTTTGTACTATTACAGTTTTATTTTTAATGCTCCTAGTAAAGAATTGTTATTCCTATTCCCATATCTTTTCCTGAAAGCCCCTTAATTTCAAAATTCTAATAACTCAGGGGGAGGGGGTTTACATTCTCCATTCCAAGGGAAGCTCTGGCTTTTCCCTGGCAGACTCCTGTCTTTCCAAACCAAGACAATGAGCAAACACTGACCCCAAAATGTTGTCACCAGGAGGAGTCACTGTCTCCAAATTGTCCTTAGATTGATGTTTGCCTACACCAGGCTGTCCTGCACAAAGGACAATAATCCCTGAACA
Source organism: Argya squamiceps (assembly GCA_037834095.1). Lineage (NCBI taxonomy): Eukaryota > Metazoa > Chordata > Aves > Passeriformes > Leiothrichidae > Argya > Argya squamiceps. The sequence goes on from JBBMKD010000194.1 coordinate 17,480,514, forward strand.
CTGATTTCAACTACAAAATAAGTTTACCTGGAGATGTATAAGCTGAACGCCCGGCTGGGTATTTTTTTAATTCTACTTTTTGAATAACAGTAAAATTGATCTGATCTCTTACAAAGAAACAATGATTAAGCAAAGCCTGCTGCTTATTTTTATGAATATTTTCTTTCTTTTCTAGAGCAAGATGCCTTCTTCTTGCATACTGAAACACCTTCCCACTTTGCATCTGTTATTCTTAGCACCAGTCCTGTTGATAGAAAAAGTAATATAAAAATAAACATAAGAGTAAAAAAGCCCCTCAATTTTCAACCTTGAAATGATTCAAAATCAATGTCTTAAAATTTTTAGGTATCTAATTAAATCGATATAAAGTGAAATATAATCCATGAAAATCAAAATTTGATGCAAGATCGTTCTGATCAATTCTGAGTCTGAAGAGAAGAACAAAGGAATGTTGTGAAGTTGATGCTTGGTGTTTGCTACCTTTTGGCACCGTGACCCAGCAGAGCTCTGATGTTCCCTAAAATCCTCTCCTCTGCCACGTCTCAGACAGCCTGCTCAGCTCTGCAGGGAGAGCTGTCATGGGTCTGCCTTCTTTTCCTGCCAAGGTTGGGATTAACACACGCCAGTCACAGTTTCATGTTTGAGTGTTTATTATTTCTTATCTGTGTTACAGTCTCACCAGCCGTGAGCTTCAACCAGCAAGGTAGAAAACAAAGGCAAAATGGAGCACCTCTAACCCTTTCCAAGGTTATTTAAGTGCTAATTACCCAATAACGAGGTGACACCTCTGTTATTTATATTTCTGACCCAATAATGACCACCCAAGGCCTGCAATGCAGACCTTTTTCACCCAATTACTGAAAACCACCTAAACCCATGAAGAAGAAGGTGAAGAAGGAAGAAGAAGGTGAAAAAGGAAGAAGGTGAAGAAGGACCCAGACAATGCCTAAAGCCCTGCATCTTCCCCCATATATATTACTATATACTAAAATCTCAAATCTAAGTTTTTGACCCTGTGAGATCACACAATACTATCCAAACCACACACCCACAACCCCAGTGCTATCACTCAGTTTTGGGAGTCTGTTCCACAGCCTCAAGTCAAATGCAGTGCCTACTTGAGGGTCAGTGTATTTTAGCACAGAAAGCCTGAAATTTTCAGCCTCCAGGGTTCCAACAGAGAGCAGCACTGAGCTGTGCAGTGGAGCTCTGTGGGATCTGGTTTCTCCTCAGCTCCAGGCACATTTTGGCTCCTCAGGGTGGAGGTTCTGCCCAGACACAGAGGATCAGGGAACAACAGCTGTGGGGTTTTCCCATTTAGGTAATTTTCTTGGAGGCAGCAGCATTTCCCTGCTTGTTTCCCACTCAGAACATCCTCAGTGTCCATCCCCTCCCCTCCACACCTCTCCTGTTAACTCAGGAATGAGCTCCAGGGTGGAATCCGGCAGGAGCAGCACAGGCAGACTCTGCACCCAGTCCCAAATTAAAGCTTGATTAACTCGTTAACAGGATTATATGCAAGAGGCTGCACTCTGTGAACCAGTGATGTCCTTTTCAATCCCATGTCCCCAAATCGTGGAGCATGTGTCACAGTAATTGCCAAGTGCTTATGGAGGGCACAGAAATGCTTGTAAAAATAAACTTGGGCTGGCACAGAGATTACATAATGGCAATGTCCATGTCAGGGGCTGTCAGGACCTGTGTCACTCATGACTCTGCTGCTTCAAAGTCAGATGTCACAGCAGCAGAGCAGCACTTGGAGAAGCTCTGGGAGACAGGAATTGGGAATTGCCAGGAGCATTGTGCCTGAGGAACTCACCCTTTGTGCTTTACACAGCCTGACATGACCCAGACTCCCTTTTTGGGGGTGTTCCCGAGGGAGTTGCCTTTCTCCTCCCCTGGGTGGCTTTGGAGGTGAGGACCTGACTCCCACAGGCACTCACTACAGACAAAGTTCTTCATTGCAGTCCTGGGAGGTGCTCTGAGAGGAGCCAGTGAGGAGATTCTGGCTGTGGTGCAGCTCCTTTCTGCCTCTGGAGCTGAGCTCCTGGGGCAGGCAAGCTGCTGAGAGGCTCCCAGAAGGAATTCTGTGGCTGCAGGGACACAGCAGTGGGTGTGTGTCACACTGACACTGCAGGGACACGCCCAGGGCATGGCATCCATGCAGGAACAGAGCAGGAATGTTCAGACCTGTTTTTTTCCCAGTCCTGCACAGGATCACTGTGGGATCACTGCAGCCAGGGATGCAGGAGAGCTCTGGGTGCAGCTGGGACTCATTTTCCTCTGGTTGTTCCTCCAGGGTGCAGATGGAGCGGCCACAAACTCAGTGCTCCTCTGCCCAGAAGACTGCTCAGTGGAAAAGCTTGGTTCACACAGCAATAATTAGTTAATTTTGATTCCTCTGAAAGGAAACAAAGTTGTTTAGGAAACAAAAGTAAAGCCTCCAACAGGGATTGAGCCTTGTTGAGTCCACAAACCCTCCAGGACTGGCTGCATTCCCTCACACTTTCCAGACAATCTGCAATTGCTACAAGAGGTGCAAACCCACTCGACTCACAGCTCCTCAAGATCGGGATTAGGAGAAGAAAATCAGAATATCTGGATTTAAATGAGGTAACTCTCTGCTGGTACCACTCACGCATGGCTGAGCAGAGAAGTCTGACCAGCAAAATCTCTTTTCAGCAGTGGTACACAGAGGTTCCTCAAAGCATTTCCTTGGAGTCATGTTCACAGTGGATCTGTGTGATGTTACTGTGGGTTGTGAATGTTGAATTCTGCGACAGGAGAATGACTTTGGAAGAAATTCCAATATCCCTGTGGAAGAAACTTCTTTATAGTTCCTTGGTTAAAAACAACCAAACAAAACAAAGCAGCAAACAACAACCAAAAAAATCCAAAACAAACAACCCTCCCTCAAATAAAATGAAATACCACCCCACAAACTACCCAAATGAAAAACATCCAAAAAAGGCAAAATCACAAAGCCAACAAACTTCTGGGAACATGAGAGTACATCAGAGTACATTTTGAGAAAATTGGCTCTATTATAGCTCGATATTAAGGAAAAGGGAGAAAATAAGTTACAGATTTAGAAAATTACATTACTTTTCATTATTCAGCTTCTGGCTCTTTCAGCACCTGTTGGTGGAGGGAGAGAGCACATTCAAATCACAGAGTTTAGACATTGTGTCTGCAGCTCATGGACAGCCTGACACAAGCACACAGCCAGCAGCATTCACTCACTCCTGGTTTGGTTTGAACCCCACCACCACCCAATGAAGAAATTAAATTGTAGTGGGGAGAGACTTCTGATCTTTTTACCATTTTTTGGTTCATTGTTTGTTCATTGTTTGTCCCCAGTGAGTCTTTGTTCAGATGACTCGTGTTCCCCTTCATCCTGATCACTCCACATTCCCAGCATCTCTTGGTTCCACATAATCTTCTTTTCATGCTTTTCTCTGCAGAACCTGAGTCATATTCCTTTTGAACTTCTGCTTCCATGGAGTTTGCCAGCTCTAAGCCATCCTGGCCAACATCTTGTGCTTTTTGCAGTCTGTAGCTGTGCTGCTGCAGGGATGAGTGTCTAGATTTGAGACACTGTGTTCCTCCTTTTTCATATTCCTCATTTCAGAGTTTTTCTTGACCATCGAAAAAACAGAGCTGCTCTTCCTGCACAGAAAACAGCCACCCATCTGTGCTCAGTGTTTGCCTGTGGTATGTGAGGGACCCCAATGACTGATGGTGACAAGTCCCTGCATTCAAAACAGTTGATTTTCTGTCTCCTCCTCGAAGTCTGGCTGTAGAAATTCCAGTCACTAAATTGTTTGGGCATCACAGAGTTCAGAACTCACCCACAGCCTGAACCACACTTACACACTGAATTCTGAAGAGGTCCCAGAGAGCCACAACTCTCAAAGTCACAACTTTGAGACAACAAAAGAGGGGTTTTATTTCAGTCCCTTCAATCCATTTTTACAGCAAACCCCAAATTTCACCTTTGTTTTTAGCTGAAAACCAGCAGCACTGCAAAACTTATGCCTGGAACACTGCGTACACCTGAGACAGCTGAGATCTGGAGAAGTTTTTCTTACAGGTTCAGTTGAGTCAGGGCTGTCCCTGCCTGTTTCCCTGGGCTGAATGCACCTGGCAGAGGGACACAACCACACTGTGGAGCAGCACATCCACAGTGGGAAATGCAGCACAAAAATATTGCTGGATGAGTTTGTGCCACACAACACAAGCTCTCAGCTGCTTTGTTTTCCAGTGTTTACTGATCCCTACTAATTGAGTTGCTTAAGCTTAGCTGGAACTTGGCCCAGTCAAATGCTGACCCTGCCTGCAAGAAATATTTTTCTCTATCAGCTACCTGAGCTAATTTTGGTCACTAATTTATGCATCTCCATACGTAATGATATTGACATAATGTCTTTTGGAGAAACATTTGTTAAGGCTGACAATAGCAACTGCCAGATATGTTGTAGGTGGAGTTATTTGCAGTGTTTGCTGTCCTTTCTGGAGAAAGCAAGTTTTGTATTTCTCCAGGGTAAGAGCTGTGTTAGTGACCTTCATTTAGAAACTACAGAACAACAGGAATGCAACAAAGAACAGAATTCCCAGAGCACTAAACCCTGAGCCATTAGCCCAACCAGTAAATCCCCTTAAAAGAACAGAGATTCCAGAGGTTTGGACAAGTGCTCAGTCCTCTCAGTGGAAGAGTAAACATAAACACCACAGTGGCAGTACACTGCATCATTTTATATATGAGAGGATTGAGCATTTGCATGACTTTTTTATCTGCTTCCTGAGCGTGTCTGAGTAAATTCTGGTAAATTCTGTAATTTCTCCCTCTTTTCCACCCTCAATTCTCACATTTCATTTAACAACCTTGCCATGGTCAAATTTGTGTCTGCTGATCTGACTCCCTCCCTTATGTGCCCCCACTTCCCCTTTAATTGCTGCAGAATGCCAACACCTTTTTCCACATTAAAAAATAAACCTTTTCTTTTGAGCAGTTGGCAGCCTGGTGCCCAGATATTGCTGGGGTACAAACCCATCCACTTTACTGTGCCACAGTGCCCAGAGGGAATTTAACACAGCTCAGCCCTGGGTAGTTTGATGCTGGTTCCAGGGGGGAACAGGGACTGGTCAGGCAGGACTGCTCTGATTGAAGGAGCTCCAGGAAAACTCTAAATCAAAGGATTTGAACCAAGTAATTCCCCACAGCAGGCACTGCAGCAAGCACAGACCTGATAAACCAGGTTAGGAGATTATTGGGAATGAGCATCACTGGTTTATCATTTCTGATTAACTAAGAAATGCAGCACTGGGGTTCCGGGACTCCCAGCCAACCTCTCCTGGGTCAGAGGATGTGGCAGAGGAGTTCCTGGGGTGTGAAGGCATAACCTCAAGACCACTGGCTTATTTTACACAATCTGTGCTTTTGACCTGGTCACACTGGCCTGGAACTGCCCAGCTCCAAAGAGCTGCCAAGGGGACTCAGGGCTCCTGCATGAGGGAGGCAGAAATAATGGTCTGCAGGCTTTTTGTAAAGTCCTGTTTCACTCTCCAGCTTGAAACCCTCAACTATTCCTCTGCTGCTGAATGAGGAATGCAGCTGAGCCCAGAGAACTATTCACAAATACAAAATAAGGGGTGTGGAGGCAAAGCTTATCTGCCTCTCCAACACACCATGGAGGTAAAGTGCATCCCCATGTGTGACAAGTGACGTTAGCTGGAACTAAATATAGAGCAGCCTGCTGCACACTGATGATATCTCCCAGGGTCAGCTGAGCTGCTCTGCCTAATTTTGGCCTCCTGGGCCTCTGGAGGTTTTTGTTGTTAGCAAAAGGCAGCAATGCTGTAGTGGGTGGAGCAGTTCCCTTCTTCTGGATGGTCAGCCAGAGGAGCCTGTGTCCATCCTGTCCCACCTACAGGAATGCAGTGTCCATCCTGTCCCACCTCCAGTTCTGCAGTGTCCATCCTCTCCCACTCCATTCTGCAGTGTCCACTCACTGCCACCTCCAGATCTTCAGTGTCCATCCTGTCCCACCCCCAGTTCTGCAGTGTCCACCCTCTCCCATGCCCAGTTCTGCAGTGTCCATCCTGTCCAAACTCCATTCCTGCAGTGTCCACTCACTATCACCTCTGGTTCTGCAGTGTCCATCCTCTCCCATCTCCAGTTCTGCAGTGTCCACCCACTCCCACCCCCATGGCTGCAATGTCCATCCTGTCCCACCTCATTTCTGCAGCGTCCATCCTGTCCCACCCCCATGGCTGCAGTGTCCATCCTGTCCCACCTCAGTTCTGCAATGTCCATCTTGTCCTGTGTCCAGTTCTGCAGTGTCCATCCTCTTCCATGTCCAGTTCTGCAGTGTCCACTCACTGCCACCTCTGGTTCTGCAGTGTCCATCCTGTCCCATCTCCAGTTCTGCAGTGTCCACCCACTCCCACCCCCATGGCTGCAGTGTCCATCCTGTCCCACCCCATTTCTGCAGTGTCCATCCTCTCCCACCCCATTTGTGCAGTGTCCATCCTGTCCCACCCCAAGTTCTACAATGCCCATCCTCTCTCACCCCATTTCTGCAATGTCCATCCTCTCCCACCTCCTCTAAGTTTAAACTGATGCAGTTCCTTCCATGGATAAATATTTAAATCCACATTTCCCCTCGCTTGAGGGAGAGTTGTCCCTTTTAGGAGTCTGCATTAGGAGCAGAAGGAAGGTTAACACAGTTATAGTCACAGAGTTTCTTACATCCCAGTAGAAAACAAATATTATTTCCAAGCCTCCAAAATAATTTGTGAATGATGTTAATGTTCAGGCAGCTCTGCCACATCTCTTTGGTCAGTGTTATCTACAAAGCCTCTTATTTTCCTGGGACATCCCTTCATCCTGTATTTCAAAACAAACCTTGTACTGGAGTAATTAGCGGGGCCAAATTGAAACGTTTGAAATCTCTGGTTTGGATGGAATTACCCCTGTGTCCTCTGCTTTAGGGTCTCCTTTAACCTCTTTGTGTCTGCACTTGAGAAGGTTGGTTTTCTCCTTGCCTCTGTCTGTGTGAGACTTGAATCCCAAACTGCTGCAGTGGATTCAGAGATGATAAAGTCACCCTGTTTTATCAGTTTGGTCACCAGCAGAGGTTTTGGAGCCCAGCATGACTCAGAGCATTGCTAAAATCTCTCCTAACCATGGGAAACAAACTACATCTTGGAATGAAGCTCATTCAGAAGCTGGAATCTGGGAGCATCTGGGAACTGGTTCAGTTTGCCTCTGGGAGGGCTTGAGTAGCAGCAGCCAGGGAGTGATTCTGTGGCAGTAACAGGTTGTTCCTCAAAGTTTTAACTCTGCTCGTGGTGCTTCCAGGGATGAGGAAATAGTTTCTCCTGATCACTTTGAATAAATACTTGGTGAACACACAACTAGCTAATGTAAAAGGAATTTAAATGTGTTATCCAGGAACAGCTCCCTTCTCTCTCCCCATTCTTTCTCTGTGGACAGAACCAAGAGCAGAGCCTGTACCCAGTACAGAGTCACTGCTTTGCACCTGGCTGAGTCTGAGGCAAAAATGATCCAAAGGATGAAGTGGGAGGATGTGAAATCTGCCAGGTCACTTAAAATGTACATCTTTAAAACTGCAGAAGTAATTCAGATCATTAAGAAGAGTAATAGTCATAAACCTGCAGATAAAGGAACACATTTATCTTGCACTAGGGAAGCTGCAGGACTGGCTGAATTATCTCATCCACAAAGGCCTCGTTGAACTCGGTGCCCGGAAACATTCTGGAATTATGGAGTGACCTATTTTGATTTCTCCAGGGGATGAAGGAGCTGCCTTGCCAGTCACCTTTGTGCAGGAGTTGTCCTGATTAAGAGGCATCACAATGGGAACTCCTGCTAAACTTATGGCACTGCCACGGAACTGCCTTTTCACTGAGGGCATTTGCATTTAAATGGGGAATCAGAGACGCTGAAGCCCAGCGGTGGTGCCAAAGGACAAAGAATTAATCACTGAAAACTGCTCTGCCTACCCGACTGTGCTGCCACATCTGGAATATTCACCTGGAGGAGACAAAGTTCTAATCCACAAATCCTCCAAATACAATCTAATTCCTGTGCAGGAGACCTTGACTTTCTCCTCAGCATGATTTTAATCTACCCTTAGTTTTGTTACTTTTTAAATGACAGGAGGCCAATTTCAGGCAGAAAATCTACAACAACTCCAAGTATTCATGAAATTTGTCCAGAGCCACTGGGGGTTTAAGCACAGGCAATCATCCTCTGCTGTCACCAAAAGGCATTGATGGAGTCTGAGGGACTGAGATGAAAGGAAGGATGTCTTATTTTCATGCCTGCTTGGTTGGGAGAATGTAATTACTGTAATATCAGAACAAACTATAGACAAAACACCTTCCAAACACTTTTAAAGTTACTCAGTATTGAAAGATGTAGTGGATTATTTTATTTTTCATTTTGAAATGATGCATGATATAATGATAGCTAATGATACAATTGGAATTCTCCCAGCCAAGCTGGAATTTTTCATGAGCTACCAGGTAGCAAAAGATGTTTTGTGGACTGGTTTGTGTGCATTTGTGAAGGCACTTCTGCTCTTCACCTGAAGAGTTCAGAAACAAGAATTTTTGTGATCTTACAGAATCTGAAAACACTGATTAGCTGAAATATTTGGAATGAGATTGTGTCAAGGCCCGTGAGGGTGCAGCATGAAGCAATCACAACCCTGACATCCCAATCAGGCAATGGGTTGCAATAAGGCTGGAAAGCAAAATATCCCCTGTAAGGCAAATTAAAAACAATGATCCAGATTATTTTTTAAAAAATAAAGAGACAAGTGCTGAGAGGTGACAAAATAATCAGTGCCCACTTAAACTGTGCAGAGCAGAATATTTGTGAGTTTAGATCTGACCTGTCAGGTGTGTTTATTCCATGGGGGGATCACTGGACCCAAAGCTGTCAGAGCAGTGTCAGCCCCACGAGCTCTGGGACAGCAAAACCTTTGCCATGCCCAAAGCCTTTGGCTGCTCCTCAGGCATGGATAAAGTGCAATATAATTGCAGGTTTAGAGATGAAAGGCTGAGCAGGGATTTCTTTAACAGGCTGGGTAGCACAGTGAACCAAAGTGGCTTTTGTTCCCTGGCTCAGATGTAACTGCACATCACCCTGATGGAAAGCTCCTCTGAGGGGATCCTGGCAGCTTTTCTCAGTAGATTAGGGCTGAATTTGACAAGCTCTCTCTAGTCTGTCCCCAGCAAAGTTAAATGGCCAAGTCAGGAATATTTCCACCTGGCCAGGTTGAATTCTTTGACTGTGGAGAGGTGGAGGCAAAGGCTGAGCTGGCCCCTGTGCACTCCCCATGAGTTCACACAGGTGCCTTGAACAATTCCAGCCTCTCCAAAACGTTTTAAAGGCTCTTTTTTCTAATGGCTTGTGCTTTATAGAAATTTGTGTTTGAGGAGCCTCAAATCTGTGACCTGCAAAGGTTCACTCAGGGCTGGAGCAGCACCTGGATGCTGCAGCTGCTGGCAGAACCAGGTTTGGGTGGGAGCTGCAGGGCTCAGCCCTCCCCCAAAATAAAGCTCAGGGTGCAGCTGTGCCCACAGGAACAGGATAAATCCCATGGGGGTCACACCTGACCCAGGGGAAAGCAGATAATGTCAGTGACATTGTTGTACACTACAACTGACACAGACTCTGAGTTTCAGAAGGCTGAAAATGACTCTTATTTTTGGGATGTGTCTTTTTTATATACTGTTTTACAGAGACTGATCTGATTGGCGACAAAAAGATAAACTTCCTTATTTAAATTATAATTAATTATATAATTATATAATATCATTATATAATATATAATATATATTATAATATACATTATATTATAATATATTATAATATAGAATATATATTATATAATATATAACATATAATAATATAAAATATTATATATTATTATATATTATACATGATATATTATATATTATATATTATACACGATATATTATATATTATATATTATATATTATATATTATATATTATATATTATATATTATTATTTAATTTAAATTATAATTAATTTAAATTATATTGGGCAGACCAGAGGGACATTAAGAAGAAGTTTTTCCTAGGAAAAGGAATGAAAAACAAAGTTACAACTACAAAAGCATGTCTCTTGTTTGCAGAAAATTCTTTGGGAAAAGAATTTTAGAAAACTGAAACATTTCAGGCATGAAACTTGAGCTACACTTGATTTGATTGGTGACAAAAAGATAAACTTCTTTATTTCAATTATAATTAATTATATAATAATATAATATGATATATATTATATAATATTATACAATATATGTTATAAATTATACAATATATGTTATTTATTATATAATATATGCTATATAATTATATAATATCATATATATTATGTAATAGATCTATTTTATATAATTATATAATTCAAATTATAATTAATTTAAATTATATTGGTCAGACCAGAGGGACATCAAGAAGAAGTTTTTCCTAGGAAAAGGAATGAAAAACAAAGTTACAATGACAAAAACATGCCTCTTGTTTGCAGAAAATTCTTTGGGAAAAGAATTTTAGAAAACTGAAACATTTCAGGCACGAAACTTGGGCTACACATCAGCTTTCATGGATCCAGGGGATCTGTGTGGAAATAGCTGCTTTTGGAGTTTCACAGAGATTAAACACAAAGAACTCCCATTTGAACAACTCTACCTGTGGCATGAGTGAATTCCTTTGGATTTTAAAACCTTTTAACTTATTTCAAGGACCCAAAACACAAAGAGATATCACACACCCCACCAATGGAGAACTTACCTGAGCTAGATGATTATGAGTACAGAGAATATTAGAATAATTGCTAAAAGAAAGCCCCAGCTGTTATATAAAGAAAGGCATTGAGTATTAGCAATATTCTTCAGGTCATTTTACTTTAATTACATTTCATTTTACTCCATAACACTTTGATAAAGTAAATTTGGAGCCTTCTTTATGTTTTTTTTTTCCTTTTTCAAAACCCCTAGAACTCAATTAACAACCTTTGTCTTCGAAGTCGTGGACAGAAGAGTTTGGAAGCTGAAATAAAGATTGTAAAGCACAGGAGGTGCAGTTTCCACCTGAACTTTCCCCCAGCCAGTTTGGCAGTGTCAGGACAGAATTTTCCTTGCTTTGGCTGTGCCTGTGTTACACTGAATTAGTTACAGTCCAGAGGGCACTTTTAAATCCCATCCCCAAACATGGAGATTAAATATTGCTCATGAGTTTTCTGCAGTTTAGAGGACAATTTTGAAAAAAAATCACCAACTCAAACCCAACAAATTAAAGTCCCCTGTGAATTCAGGGCCTCAGAAATGATCTGGTGCCATTCCATGTGAATTTTTGCATTCAGCCCGTTTGGAACCTCACTGTTTATAGCGATGATGCTGCTCCAAGAGATTTCTCATTAACTTCTCGTTTCTCTTTGAAGCCAGAAGTTTATTTGGTGCCAATGTTTTAAAATTATCTCATTTATTAGATATTGAGCTAGGTCCCAGATCACAATGGCTTGCTTCTCATTAAATACAATCACAGTTTTGAGAGTTTGGCATTTTAGAAAACTTCATGACAAAAAAAACCCTCCCAAGTCTCTTAAGCGTAAAGATCAGCATGTATATAATATAATATAATATAATATAATATAATATAATATAATATAATATAATATAATATAATATAATATAATATAA